>JACEFZ010018421.1:0-25000 GCA_014155875.1 Cepaea nemoralis
GGGGAAAAAACTTTCCCCCAAAACCCAAAAAAAATTGTTTTTTTTTAAAAAAATTTTTTTTAAAACATTTTTAAAAATATGTTATTGCAGTATATGTTATAGTGTACATTATGTTATTGTAGTGTTTGCTGTACCTACATTCTGTTATTGATGAGAATTAAAACTTTAACACACATACATTTGATTGGTGTTGTTTTGTGAATTTCCGTTTGTATGTTTCATCTCGCACAACAATTATTTCTTCAATGGAAAGAATGCCATATGGAAAAGAACCTTTTCTGGAAATAGCCAAAAAAAAAAAGAAATTACCCGTGTTGCGGATAACCAAATTTACTACACGGCTGTCAATCATGAGCAGTTAGTTTTAAAAAAAACCTCGAGAATCTTCTGCGGTCACATATGTGTGATTGTATAAACGAGTATTGAGAATACCACAGCTAAATGAGGGAGTAATCTAAATGGCATGAAATAGCAAGAATACAAAAACAACGTAATTTAAACATCGGAAGCAGAATGACGCAGTCAATATTTTGTGGTCAAGCGGGACGAGACCAACTAAAAAATATTGTAACAGCTGTTGGGATAAAGGAACAAGAGATAAGGAGAGAAATAAAAGGATGTAGTAACTGTTTATGGCGCACGTGAAAGGAGACCATCTAAAACATGTAACGCCAACAACAACAACAACAACAACAACAACAACAACAACAACAACTGGTGAGATGAATG
This sequence comes from Cepaea nemoralis, assembly GCA_014155875.1. NCBI lineage: Eukaryota > Metazoa > Mollusca > Gastropoda > Stylommatophora > Helicidae > Cepaea > Cepaea nemoralis. The sequence continues at coordinate 730 of JACEFZ010018421.1, forward strand.
AGACATGAGAAGATGAGGACATCTGAAGGACACAATCAACGTGATATGTCCATACGGAAAGTGACAATCTAAAACGTGTTTAACAAATGGTGATGTTCTACAATTGCAGCAATAACAACAGCAACAATAACAACAGCAACAATAACAACAGCAACAATAACAACAACAACAATAACAACAGTGAATAACACATACAGTTCTGTGGCTGTTTCGGGATTTGAAATTTAAATATTGAGCACAACCCACTACTGGCAACGCCGATCGCATTCTGGTATGAACCTAAGGCCTATCCACGTCAATATGGAAGCACTATACTCGAGTTTCGCCCTCATTTGAGCTCGTCAGTAGTGCATATCCCTGACTGAATCCGGAAACAGTCCCGGATCACGCGTGTGAAGCGGGTGTGTAACCACGCGGCACACACTGGACACACCAAATTATCACAACAGAACATCACAACGCTACCCATCGTAGGCTATGCTCAAGATTGCCCAATCGCCGCGACCGCGTAACCAGCCGCGTGGTTACACACCCGCTTCACACGCGTGATCCGGGACTGTTTCCGGATCCGGTCAGGGATATGCACTATTGACGAGCTCAAATGAGGGCGAAACTCGAGTATAGTGCTTCCATATTGACGTGGATAGGCCTTAGGTTCATACCAGAATGCGATCGGTGTTGCCAGTAGTGGGTTGTGCTCAATATTTAAACATACGGTTCTATCGTTATTTTGTGTCTTGGTCTTCCCATATGTACTCCAGGCTTATATTACTTAGCTTGTAGTAATTTTGGCTGATTTGAGGATGGTTTAAAGTTGCGTACTATCCGCTAAGAGCTGTGGACAGCGATTCACAAAAGTAATGAAAGTTTTTGTCACATTCTCCGACATTGAGCGGATGATGGAGCGGATCATAGACAATGCAATTCCCTTTGGGTAACCTGTTGTCGGGCTGATATGTCGAGAACAAAGTACATTTAACCAGCGAATTTGGGTGCAGGCAATCACAGACTAGTGTCTGCCCAGAATGTCCTACAGACCAAGGATATCCCACAGACTAGTTATCAACAGACCCCATCCATCAATAGACGCCATTCATCACCAAACCCCAGCCATCAACACACCCAGCCATCAACAGATACCAACCATCAACTCATCCCAGCCATAATTATACCCCAGCCATCAACAGACCCCAACCATCAACACACCCCAGTCATCACTATACCCAGCCATCACTATACCCCAGACATAACTATACCCCAGACATCAATATACCATAGTAATCACTATACCCCAGCCATCAAGATAGCCCAGCCACCACTATAGCCCAGCCATCAACACACCCCAGTCGTCACTAAAGCCCAGCCACCACTATAGCCCAGCCATCAACAGACCCCAGTTACCAACACGCCCCAGCCATCACAGTCTGTGACTAGAGTACTGAGATATGTGGAGTGACGATGAAGATGATGATGATGATGATGATGATGATGATGATGATGTTAACAATAATAATAGAAGAAAAAGCAAAAGCTGAATGAGATGATGATGATGATGATGATGATGATGATGATGATGATGATGATGATGTTGATGATGAAGATTGAGTAGGAGAAGATGATGATGACTAAATCTTATTCTATGTTTCTTTTTATGACAGTGGAGGAAATGAACGTTGACTATTAGTTTAGTTAGTTTAGTTTAGTCGACGGATCAACATCACGGCACACGGGTGTAACCCATAAGTGCTCTGTTCTACTCCTAACTCAAGCCTGAGTCCGGGGAATCTAAGCTCAGTGCACGAACTCCGTAGCACCGGCGAGGGTCCTGAAATACTTTGGGTAGATTATTTTAACTCGAAATTTGCCCGGGCAGCGCCGTTAGGCTACTCTTTTTCGATTTCCAACTGCCAATGGATTTGTTTACGTGCGCAACAATACACATGGGCGTCCGATCTCACTACCCAAAGATCACGGGAGATTTTGTTACTAGAAGTCCACGTGAAAAAATCCCGGCTCTCACCGGGGCTTAAACCCTGGACCTTCAGCACTCGAAGCGGAAACCATACCTCGAAACCACTCAGCCCCTTTTGTTGAACAGTAATGGTAAACTGCTAATATACTCATGGGGGTTCTTCTAGGAGTATGATTTTCGCTTGGGCTGCGAGATATCCCAGGATAATATTCCGGACGAGCCTCCATAGTGCCATGGCGCGATATAAGATTTTAACTTAGGGGTTGTTAAACTCCGCTGTGGTTTTATTATTACATTTATTTCTTCTTCTGGCTCGTTGTCTTCTTCTGGCTCGTTGTCTTCTTCTGGCTCGTTGTCTTCACGTTTATAAGTTATTCTTCATCAGGATCCAGACAGTTGCATTAGAACATGCCTCATCGCATTTTCCAGCTGAGTTCTACTTGATCGTTAAACATAATAAGTATTGGTCAACAAAGGTGTGACCACAGGATTGTATTATTAGTTAGCACCACAACACGTCTACGAACTTCAAGTGGATCATTACATGAGACGGGTTCCTTTTCTATGTTTAATCTCTTACTTTCTACAGATGTCATATATATGTTCTTCAATTAATACATGATTACATTAACGTTCAATAGCAACCATATTTAAATTAACTTCTAAAACCGGCGGCACAATTCATAGCCGTGGTCATCTTCACAATGCGGTGTGACCACCTTGAACCACAACCACAACTCGAATCATGTCCCTGTCACCTTTACGGATCTTGTTTCCGTTTCGGTGACTACTCGGCGTGCGCAACGCGGATTATTGATCCACGTCTTTCACTACCGCAAAACATAATTTTCTTGGCATCTGTAAAGAAGGTAGTTTGCCATTGCTTTCCTTCTTAGCAGGGACCGTACTGGTCAATGACCGCAGCCATTGTCTCCCCAGAAAAGAGATCCTCTGCCTACCGTCGTGAAGCTGGAGACCATAACATACAACTATCTGTCGGCTGCTCTTCAACCTCACCCACCACCTGCACTCATGGCTTCAAGTAACCCTGATCGGGAAGGCTAAACGGGTGCTCCGCCTTGGTCAAGGGTATCCCAAGGCTAGCGGAGAGAAGGAGGCACTTTACTTCTCCTTTGATAGGAGATAACCCTAACCCGCTACCTTATCTGCTATTATGACATCACCGTGATCGTCTGCACCGTGATGTCCCGCGCTGAACACTATTGACTACCCTTAACAATAATTTTGACAGGTTACAAGACAATGGCATGGTTATTGTAATTTCTATGCACACTTTTAAGATTTTCATTTAAAGCTCCCTCATATTAAACTCTGCCAGCCTATCAGCCTATTCACCCACCCCCCCCCCCCTCCGCACCCCCGCACCCCCGCACGATCAGATTACACAAATCCATACAATTCTTACAATCTGTGACCTCTGAAGTGAGGTGAACCATCCACACGAATCATTCATTTCTCCATCTTATTAAGCATACTCCTTGAGTCCGTGATGAAGACAATGTGTGTTGCAGTGGTCTCCTCTAACCAACGGAATGCCACTGTGACTGCTTCCACCTCCATTCTCATGCTGGACGTCGTATCCTAATATGACAGACACTCCTTTTTTCAAGAATCGACCACTAGCCTTCACAATGAAATCCCAACCACTCTTTCTGTTTCTCACCACTGACCCACCAGTATAGATCACAATGTCACCTTGATGTGAATTACTCTAGATCACTTGTTGCACCCCACACTCTGTGCGGCCCGCTGCCCATTCTCTGCACTCACGACCCAGTGTTACTATTTCACTGTGCCAGTCCGTCCTGTCTGCCGGTACTTCAACCCACTCTTTTTCACGATTGATGGTCTCTAGATCACACACCTGACGTATAGACATTTCTGCCTGTGCCATCCAGGACCTGCCTCATCTTAGTCTATGACTCTTGATCATATCCATGGCTGCATGCAGGGGGTGATCGCGTACTCTCAGATACCATGTGGCACGTAGGACCTTACGCCTATTCGCCATTGTTGGTAGGGCCAGGATATGCCTCATGCATATTATTGGTGTCCTTTGTGCACCCCAGAATCACCAGCATGACCGCATTTTGTATGATACTGTCAGCAGCCCCAAACCATACTCAATGACATAAATTATTAACTGCTGAAAAAGCCTGTAAAGCATCCTCTGCTCACTATTTAGTTTTTTGCGTTATAAACAATACAAAAAATGTAGCCTAAGAATATCAGTAGCTGCTAAATTAATCTGAAATTTAAACCTTTGTTTTTCATAATGTTTAACAGTACAGATGGTGGATAGATAGACAGATAAATAAATTAAGACATTACGCAATACGGTTGAAAAATTGGACTTTAACAGATAAACTCACTGAAATCTAGCATTAGTAATAGTTTCGGTGAATCCCCTAACAGAAAGTTTCAGTTTCGTTTATATATATTTAGTATGATATCCCTACACACCTTAGCTTGGACTATTCCATTCCATCTATAAAAAGATTCACAACCTTTTCTTAAACACTATATATGTATGACGTCACTTTAAAATGCAGCTCATTACAAAAATAGGGATGTTACGGTTAGAATATAAATATAGCATTAATAACATAGATACCACCTTAACTTGAGTCAAAGATTTATGAGTTTTCGGTTTCGGTTTCCGGATGATGGTAATATTTAAACGTCTCAATGATTTGTAAACTATTCAGGTTACAGGCAACAGCGACAGCAAGACCTAGAGCATAACTGAAACTGGAGAACTTCTATTTCGTCATTTAACCCCAGCTGCAAGAATGGTGAGTCTGAGCGTAGGGTTTAATCTATGGTTTGATAAATACTGGTTGTGTTTTTAAATGTCTTCATTGCATGTCTTGACATTGGTTTCAGTAGCTAGAGAAACATATGGAGCGATCAGGAATGTAGGCAGCTAGATTTATATGTAGGTAGGCTGCTACGTAGTAGTTAGGTAATTAGTCAAATAAATACATTGATAAGAAGATAGAAAACTAGACAGTCATAGATGAAAGACAGAAAACGAGACAGACAGATATACAAGATATCTACGTAGGTAAGTGGGTAGATAGGTAGGTAAGTAGATAGATAGATAGATAGATAGATAGATCGGTAGGTAGGTAGGTAGACAGATAGGTGGATGGAACGATGGATAAGCGATATAGGTAGGAAGATAAATAGACAGACAGGCAGGCAGACAGGCAGACAGACAGACAGATATAAATATAGATAGACAACAGACAGACAGACAGACAGATAGATTGATAAATGGGTGAATAAATGAATATGTATGGCTAGACAGATAGGGAGACATCTTTATGGATGAATGTTTGTTTCATAGGTAGATATGTAAGTACACAATTTAACATAGAATGTGGTGTGTAGGAGTTGGAAATGTAGGCAGACTGACAGGCATACAGATAAATAGAAGGGGAAGGGATGAATATAAATAGATGGGATCGATACATGAATGGGTGGGTAAACTAACAAACAGTGTATCAGCTAATCTACCCATGCATTCACCCATCCGTTAATCGTTATAAACTAAGTGATTAGACGGATATACGAGAGAAGTTATGTCAGTTAAGGTTAAGTCGAGTGAGTGGCGAGAAGGTAGGTAGATTGAGGAAAATGAGAAAATAAGTATAATTACTAGGAGAAAGAAAACGAGATGGACAAAATACTAGATGGAAAGGCAAGTTTGAAAAAGACGAAAACGGTTCTACTCATCAGATTGTCAGATCGGAAATTCCCGCTATTATATGTGTATAATTTCTAGGAACTAGATAGTTAGTTAGTCGAGGTTCCATCTTCACGGCAACAGGTCGTCCCCCTTATGCTCCATTCCCGTGCCAGCGAATATCACACAAAATGCTCCCCACTGTTCAATGTGAAAAGTGGAATAGACAGGAGTCTCGGCAATCAAACAGCCCGCACACGTACACTATGCATAATGCCGCCGTCTGAATGCCAACGCAAAATTCATCCACGAATACGACAGTTCATCGTCGATAGACTCGGCAGTCACCAGAAAGACCTCATTGACCCGGGTTTTCTCACATGGCTTAGTCTTTTACCGCAGGGCGACCCGCCGAAAGTGTCGCACAAAGCTCGAACTCCGTAGCTTCAGCGCCGACTCCCAGAAGTCTCTCGAAAAATGCACTTGTGAACCGAAAGGGCAAAACAGTAAATTCAGCAACCGCCGGTAGCCATTGTTCCGAACATGCAGGTCACTGTACAGGACAGATATTAAAGCATTCCACGCGAATTTCACAGCTCACGGTGTCGCCCACGCACTCACTCAGTAGCAGGGCGACGGAACCATGTACTACCAGTCCAACATGAGGAAAATGTGATTGCAAACCGTAGCCACAAGCATAAACACGCCACAGCCCCCCGCCCCCAACGGTTCAATGTCTAACCGCAAAGCTGGCGACTGGAAGTCGTTCGAACTCTAGGAACTAGATGCGTGATGTCAGTTCTATATTTAGATACTTTTGCTTTGCTTTGCTTGAGACGAATGGCCCCGTTCAACCGCCGACTATCTCGAATTGATTTGTAATTGGGGCCTTTATAGTGTATCTAAGACTTCTTCTTTCGAAAATATAGCTACGTATATCTGCTTCCTTGAAAGAGTTGAGTTGCTGCAGTTGAGTTCGTTTCATCCTTGTGGTTTTACATGTCTGGCCAGAGTCGCGCACTTGTTGAAGCCTGGAGTAATTGTGTCCCTACCCCGTCACATGGTGCTGTTTCCTCCAGGGAGCTTTACCAGTTCTCGCCTCTTCTGGTGTTCCTCCTATTTCCCCGTTTTGGCTTGTCATCATATCTTCTCGGTGTTCGCCTGTTCGAACTTGGTGTGGAACAATACAGGTTTTCGGGCCATTGTTCTTGGTTTGGGCAGCCATGTTCACTCAGTTCTACTTCTTCCTCTGTTACTTCTTCTCTTGTCTTTGCATTTTCTGGTTCTGATGTTCTTGGTCTATCTTTGCGTCGTATGCGTCTTCTCAGATGGTCTGCTGCCAGGATATATTGTCCATTGCGGGTATATTGCCTCGCCCCGGCCACATTTCTTCGCCGCTGTCTCCGTGGAATTCTCTCCCCTCGTCCCTTTCTTCTTCTTCTGTCTGGGACTTTGCATCTTCTGCTTCTGGTGTTTCGGTCTTGGACTTGAGTAGCTCTATCTGTGCTCTTTCTTCTTGTATCTGTTTGAGAGTTTCTTCTGTCTTTTCTATTTCTTCTTGAATTTTTTAGAGTTTTGTTGTTTCAGCCTTTATAGCAACAATTCGTGTGACATCCTGCGCAATCTTCTGCTAAAATTGCTTCAATTCGTCCAGGATGCGCTGAACGGCTGTTATCTGTGTTCTTGCGTCTTGTATTTTTCTTCCTCCATGTTTTTTGAACTGTGATCTTAGGTCCTTCAGTTGGCCTTCCAGTTGCGCTTTGTCGCTTTTTGTGAGTCGCTTGGTAGCCTCGTACTGCCTCCTAGCCTCTGTATAGGGCAGGTTAGTTTTGATGGCGATCTTCATAGCTTCCTTGCTGTCTTGGTGGCAGGGGCAGCCGAGGTACCTGCACCGTGGTTGCCGAGGCAGTTGGCGCATTTTTTGTTAGTGTTTGGCCTCCTGAAGTCCTTGTCGATTTTTGCATGCTGGCATTGACTGTATGGATGAGGTCCAGAGCAATATCTGCATACCTCCACCTCACTCTTGCAGGTGGCACGGGTGTGCCAACATTTCTGGCACTTAGAGCACTGCAGTACTCTCTGGTACTTGGTCTTTCTTGTCCAATATAATGTATTGAGGGATCATTCGGCCCTCTGAAGTTACGACTACTGTGGAGGGTATGTTGCTATTTTCCGATGATCCGCTCAGCACTGGTGATCTTGATGTTGCGGTTCTCTCTCGTCAGCATCTCCCTGATCTGGTCGTTGGTGAGATGGGTCTTAACTCATTTGATGACACATCGTTGATCGTGCGGTGCCGTGGTGAAGCTTGATGTCGGTCTTCTCTCCTTGTGCAATTTTCTGCATAAGTGCTGTGGTCTTTGGGTTTATGTTGATAGAGACCACTACTTTATCAGGTGTCTTGCGCAGCTGGTAGATGCTGTGTCTTCCCAGCTCGTATTCCAGCAGACTCAGTATCATGTCTGTTGGTAGCGCCGACAGTTTGGCTTCTCCCAGGCTTGTCTGCTTGAGTAGAATTTTGCCGGTGAAGTCCACAGTAGTTGTTGTTGTTGCTTCCTCCTGTGTGGAGGTCTCTGGTAGATTGGTCTTGGTGCTAGTTAGGACTTCCCGGCTGCTGCTGGCTTCAATTGTGATTTCTTCAGTCACGGGAACGGTTTCAGCTGGTGTAGGAGCAGGACTGCTGTTTGTAGAACTGGGCTCAGCAGTCGCAGTGGCCTTCCTGTAACAAGCTACGTGGAGGGTCCCAAATAGCCCGGTCACATTGTTTCATTAATCTTCTATAGCCCTGGCAGGGATAGGTCTTTACTTGCCAACCCTCCTCCGTTTTCCCTGGACTCACTGTCACGCTTCCTTTCGACCTAGGGACCTATTTCCTGCAGTGTTCTTCTGGCTGACGCATAAATAACATGGCAGTCGTCAAAACAACTTGGAAGTAATTTTATTAACCTAATCAAGAACAGCACAGGAACACATTAAGGCAGATAAACAGATAGTTCTACACAGACACTACACTGGTAAAGTTTTGACACAGAGCCTCCAGTCACCACAGTCACAGATCCAGCTTCAGATACTGTCTGATCTGTCCAGACATATCTCACCAAAGATGTCAGAATCTCCTTCCTTCTCCAACAACTGGTTGTAGATTCAACAGGCTTTTGTAGAATCCAAGCGACTTGTGTGTTGAGGACTTCTGTTCATTGCCATCTGAATTAATTCGGCACCAGGTCTTCACTGACCTATGAAAAGTCTTACGGTTGCAGATACGGTGAGGTGTTCGTGGAGGGATAATGGATGGGTGCCTTTAATGTCTGGTATAAAATGGGTATGCCAGAAAATCACTCTTAGGCTCCCTCCAGACAACAACTGCTCTCAGGCGTATGTTGTTGAAAAAAACCGGCAATGCACCAGTCATGCAAAATGTCCTTGCCTCACGACCTGGACCTTGCCTCTGTCTCAGAGTTAAACGCACCAAACCCTGAGTTGGCCTCGTCGGACATATTGGCGTTAGCCTAGAAGCACTGGTGATAATGTCCCTTAGAAGACATAGTCACTTCCCATAGAAGAGGACCCTGGAGATGACAAACAAAACCTGAGCGACTGGGCTGACTCATGTATCACACAAATACACTATATTTAATACCTGAATGACTGGGCCTGACCTGTCAGGTGGCCCCTGGATTGACCACGTCCGGGCTTGAGGAGACCTCCAGCTGGACGAAGTCCTGTTGTCTTTTTGCCCACACGACACACTCTCCACATTCATAAAAAGCCTTTATTATGATTTGGCACAATCATTTCCATGCTTCCCTCTCACTTGCAAACGCTGCCTTTCTCACAACTACGATCCTGTGGTGTGGTGTGCCCAGTAATCTGTGTGTTTCTCCTCGTTACTAAAAGTATAGTATTGGGGTTGTATGGCACGCAGTGTAGTTCCCCATTCCCGCAAGAATAGGAAAGAAGATACTACCCCTCCCGGCCGCCGCTCTTGTCTGAGCTGTCGCCGCAAGGTACCGGTAGTGCCTCACAGAACACATAGATTAGAGGAATGCAGGTTCTCTCAATGAGATAGAGAAGTCCATTATCTTCCCGACATCATCCTATCAAGTAACAGACGAAAGAGATAGTCCTGTGTATAGCCTCTTCTGGCTCAAGAAGAAAGATCATAGATTACTATAGCTATCCAATGATGATATTCCACAGAAAGATGACAAGCTGCCCAATTCAAGCCGTAGACAGAAAGATAGCAACAGCTCATCTGACGCTAAGAACAAATGAAATCCTCTGGGGAGATATATTGTTTCCGTTTCACTTCCCCGGCCTATGCCAAGAACAAGACACCCATTTAGATTGCCAACGGTCAACCAACTCTTCATTGGTTATGATTGGCTTTTCGCCAATTCATCTTCCCCTTTGATACAAAATACATTTATAAGTCCAGGTCTGTCTGGACCACCCACAACCCAAGTTTACCTTTCAAAATGTATCGTAGTAGTTGCACTTCTGTCGTTATCTTTAATTAACTTTGACAAGTTGCAACTTGCAAACGGTACTTGTTTGCCCGGCCATCAATTGACCAGCCGCTGCACCAGTGCACATTGACGCAAGGCGCGCGCCTTCGGGACTAACCGAAAGGAAAGACAAATATATACTCGCTCCATGTACAGATTGTGGTATAAAGATAACCCAAAGAACCATCTTTCATGGAGAATTGAGCGAACAAGAGAACTGAGAGCTTCCGAAAGCCGGTTCCCCCTGTTTACCAAGAATAACAGAATACATAAGGACATGGGCCACTGGCGTTTCGCTACATAGGCCCCCTCTTAAGAAAGTCGAACCCTACGAACTTTCTACTGTCAGTGGTTCTGTTCGAATGACCCCACCCTCACATTCAACCATAGGATGCCGTGATAGGAAAATCTGCTCCCACATTCTCCCTTCCGGGGATGTATTCGACCGTGAACTGATACGGTTGTAGGAAGCAATGACCATCTCATTAACCTCGCGTTCAGTTCTTAGAAGTTGCAAGAACGTCAGAGGTTGATGGTCGGATTGCACTTTGAAATGGACTCCATACAGATAAGGTTGGAATTTCTGTACCGCCCACACTAGAGCTAGACATTCCCGTTCGACGGTGGAGTAATTCCGTTCGGCGGGTAACAGTTTTCGACTGGCATATGCCACCGGACACAGCACCGAAGGATTATCTCGCCCTTCCTGCAACAGAGCTTGCTCCAATCCCTATGTTACTCGCGTCGGTTCTCAGAACAAACGTTTTCTCCAAATTTGGGAGTTGCAGGACTGGCCTATCCACCAAAGCCTGTTTCAGCTTCTCATAAGCTTCTTCACAGCTCGGGGTCCAGATTATAAGATCTGGTGATCCTTTCTTCAGGGTCTCGGTTAACGGCGCCGCAATTTCGTTGAACTTCGGAATGAATTTCTGGTAAAACCCACACAGAGACAAGAAGGACCTAACATCTTTTTTTGATTTAGGACGGGGTGCGAGACGGACCTTCTCAATGTTCTTTTCTTCCGGTACAAGTCCCCCTGGAGTAATAGTGTGTCCAGAAATTCCAAGGATTGATAGCCAATCATGCATTTGGCTGGGCGGGCGGTTAACCCCTCCTCTTTCAATCTTATGAAGATCTGTTCCAAGGATTTCAGGTGATCTTTCAGATTGTCAGACGCGATGAGAATATCATCCATAAACGAGACGACAGAAGGATCCCTTAAAGGGTCTAATAACTTTCTCATCATGCGTGTGAACACACTGGGCGCATTGCTCAGCCCAAAAGGCATCACCTTAAATTCGTAATGGCCGCTCGGAGTACTGAAAGCGAGCATGGACCGAACCTCAGGCTTCACAGGGATCTGATAATATCCCCGGCTTAAATCAATTTTTGAGAAGTACTTTGCCCTATTTAATCTGGCAAACAGTTGATTTGTGTTTGGTAACGGCTCAACTTGGAATGTCGTACAACTGTTTAAATGCCTGTAATCAATACATAAGCGGTGCTCCCCGCTTGGCTTCCTCAACAAGACAACCCCGGCATTATAAGGAGAAGTCGAAGGAGTGATGATGTCATCGTCCAGAAGCTTTCTGGATTTCAGTTTCCAGGGCCTTCTCTTTCGAAAAGGGTACTGGATATATTTTCTGGCGAACTGGGTCTTGGGTAGTCAGAGTCATATCAAACTCGACCAACCCTGTCCGCCCTGGCCGATCGGTAAGAATCTGCTGATGGGACTCTAACAACCGGATGACACGGTCTGTTTCTTCAGCCGACAGATCAGGATTTATATGGACATCCCTATAGGTTTCCCCAGGGTGTAATGGATAACCCGATCCGCGTCTTCGCCCGATTCAGTTTCCATCGCGACCGCCATAGTCATGAGTGGGAGAGAAGTACCATCAGATCGTTCTTCAAACTTTTTGAGAAGGTTAATGTGGAAGATTTTGGATTTCCCCCTGATCCGGATGGCATAGTTGGTGCGGGACACAACCCTTTCCACCGGGAAAGGCCCCTGCCAACCAATCTCGAGTTTATTGGAACCTACTGGAAGTAACAACAGAACCCGATCCCCCACCTTAAGAGACCTATCTTTCGTCCTTCTATTGTAGTAGGCCGCGTGTCTCTTTCTGGCCGCCCTCAGATTCTGAGCTGCCAAAAGCCCAACCCGTCTGGAGTTTTTTCTTTAACTCTTCGACGTATTTATAAGAGGATATAGCTTCTTCAGAAGTTTCCTCCTCTGTCCAACATCTCAATAAGGCTTCTAAGGGACCCTTGATTGGCCTCCCGAATAGTAGAGTGGCTGGTGGCAACCCGGTCGACCCACTGGGGAACCTCCCGATAGGCGAACAAGGCGGATGAGATATACTCATCCCATCTGTCTGGTTTCTCTTGAGCCAGCTTCCGAAGCATGGTCATCAAGGTACCATTAAACCTCTCTACTTGCCCATTAGACTGAGGGTGATACGGGCTTGTGTGAATGTGGTTGGTCTGGAAGATACGAAAGACTTCTTCCATCAGCTTACCACAGAACTGAGACCCATTGTCCGTTAGGATCTGGTTGGGAAATCCCAACCTAGTAAAGGTCTCCATCAGGGCATCAGCCACTCGCTTAGAGTCGATTGTGGCTAAAGGTATCGCCTCACCCCACATGGAACAGCAATCCACCATCGTAAGAATGTACTTATTTCTCTTCCTAGTCCTAGGAAGAGGACCAACAAGATCGATGGCAACTCTCTCGAAAGGAGAGTTCATAATGGGCATGTCACCCAAGACTACCGGAGCCGTCCAGTGTTTTGGTGCCACACGCTGGCACTCTGGGCACGACTTGACGTACCTACGCACGTCTCCAGTCATCCCGGGCCAGTAGTAATGGCAGGAAATGCGCTGGAGAGTTGCCCCGACACCCATATGTCCACTGAAAGAAATGGTGTGTCCCATATGAAGAAGCTGTTCCCGATAAGCCTTAGGAACTACCAGCTGTCCATGCTGGCGATCCTCCACTCCGGCTCTCCGGTACAGTAACCGATTCTTCATATAATACTGACCCCGTCTTGGTGGGTCAGAACTTTTTGGCAACTGGTTGAAGCAAGGTTGCAAAGTAGCATCCTGGCTTGAGCAGCTCGTAACTCCCCAGGCAAGGGATTCACTATCAAGGCCGGTGTCTGCTCATCCTCCGATTGAGATCTGGTTTGCATTGCCCCCTACGTACATGGGTTCGGTTGGAATCCCTAGAAAGACGTAGCGACAACCCAAGATCATTGGGAAGATAGGATCTAGCAGAACGGCTGCCTGTATAGTGCCGGTAACATATTTTGATTTGATGTCTACCTTCGCAATTGGAAGAGACATCGCTACCGCACTCTTTGTCGCCGTTTGAATCTCAATAGATTCCCCGGTTAGCTGCTCTGGGCTCACTAAGTGTGATGAAATTACAGCCTCAAACTGCAGACCGGTGTCGTAGAGACACTCAACTGGTTGACCGTTCACAAGTACCGTTTCTACTACTGGTGGTTTTTCTAAATCTTTGTTCCCAAGATCCCTCCCTTCTACCTCCTTGTGAGACCCTCCCCCGGTTTCTACAAGACAAGCAGCATAGTGAGAGTCTTTCTGTTTACGCCGGCAATCAACCGTATTGTGTGTGGGAGATTTGCAATAGGCGCACCACTTTTCACTCCACTTTCTTTTAGGAGATCCAGGTGGACTCTTACCAGAGGGTTTCTTACTAGGAACTTTATCGAAAGGATCCTCCTTCTTGGTGTGAGCTGTTTTAGGGTTCTTCTTCTTTCCAGACCATGTGTCTGGTGGTCGGGATTGGGTTGTGACAATTCCCCATTATCTCCATGAGCTAGCACATACCTTTCCGCTAATGTGTTGACTATGTCTAACCTTTCTGCCCCATTTTCAAGCAAGAAGGTTTGCAATGGCTTAGGCATCATCCTCTTCATTTGGTCCACGACCACCAATTCTTCCAAACTTTCATAGTCGTTAGCAAAACCAGCTAATGACATCCACTTCAAAAGGTAAGACTTCAATCTGACACTGTAGGCTGCGAACATCTCTCCTGGCTCTCTCTTCGACTTTCTGAACTGTTGTCGATAAGTATGAGCTGTCATCTGGAACCTTTTCAATAGTGCTTTCTCCAAAGCTTCATAGTCATTCTCCATACCAGGCGGCAACCTAGAATAGACCTCGTACGCGGTCCCCCTCAGGCCCTGTGAGAGTTTCAAGTTCCATTTCCCTCGCTCCAATCCCATAGCCAAAGCCATCGACCGAAATCTGTGAAGATACTGGTCGATCTTATCTTTGTGTTCATCGAACGGGAGCAACGGGAACTTCATTGCCTGGTATGGACCGCCACCAGAAGTTGTTGAGTCAGGGAGAACTGCGTCTCCCACTGCACCGTCTCTTTCCTTGGCAGTTTGAGCTTTCAGCTCCAACTCTCTCATACGGAACTCATGGTCTCTGACTGCCTGCTCGGCCTCCATCTTCCTAACCTCAGCCTCCGCCTCAATCCTCTTGGCTTCGCGCACAGCCTGTCTGTAGTCTCTTTCCACCTCCTGCACATATTTCTGTAACTCCGCTCCATCATAACCCATTTCACGCCCTGTAGCCTGTACGTCAGCGACATTAAACCCAGCTGATGCCATCTTAAACTCAGAGGGTAAGGGAAGAGGTAATTGTCTATTCACCTGCCCTCACAAATATACAACAAGTTACATTACACGACCACCACACGTCGTATGTCGGTCAGTCTGTGTCAGGAAGAGTATAGACAATAGCCAGGCACGGTAGGCAGAACCTATTGATAGAAAACAAGGGTATCTGTCCCCTATCACTAAATCAGCCAGAACTCCACCAGGATTTCAAATATCCCGGGACGTGCCCCCAGAAATTGTAACAAGCTACGTGGAGGGTCCCAAATAGCCCGGTCACATTGTTTCATTAATCTTCTATAGCCCTGGCAGGGATAGGTCTTTACTTGCCAACCCTCCTCCGTTTTCCCTGGACTCACTGTCACGCTTCCTTTCGACCTAGGGACCTATTTCCTGCAGTGTTCTTCTGGCTGACGCATAAATAACATGGCAGTCGTCAAAACAACTTGGAAGTAATTTATTAACCTAATCAAGAACAGCACAGGAACACATTAAGGCAGATAAACAGATAGTTCTACACAGACACTACACTGGTAAAGTTTTGACACAGAGCCTCCAGTCACCACAGTCACAGATCCAGCTTCAGATACTGTCTGATCTGTCCAGACATATCTCACCAAAGATGTCAGAATCTCCTTCCTTCTCCAACAACTGGTTGTAGATTCAACAGGCTTTTGTAGAATCCAAGCGACTTGTGTGTTGAGGACTTCTGTTCATTGCCATCTGAATTAATTCGGCACCAGGTCTTCACTGACCTATGAAAAGTCTTACGGTTGCAGATACGGTGAGGTGTTTCGTGGAGGGATAATGGATGGGTGCCTTTTAATGTCTGGTATAAAATGGGTATGCAAGAAAATCACTCTTAGGCTCCCTCCAGACAACAACTGCTCTCAGGCGTATGTTGTTGAAAAGACCGGCAATGCACCAGTCATGCAAAATGTCCTTGCCTCACGACCTGGACCTTGCCTCTGTCTCAGAGTTAAACGCACCAAACCCTGAGTTGGCCTCGTCGGACATATTGGCGTTAGCCTAGAAGCACTGGTGATAATGTCCCTTAGAAGACATAGTCACTTCCCATAGAAGAGGACCCTGGAGATGACAAACAAAACCTGAGCGACTGGGCTGACTCATGTATCACACAAATACACTATATTTAATACCTGAATGACTGGGGCCTGACCTGTCAGGTGGCCCCTGGATTGACCACGTCCGGGCTTGAGGAGACCTCCAGCTGGACGAAGTCCTGTTGTCTTTTTGCCCACACGACACACTCTCCACATTCATAAAAAGCCTTTATTATGATTTGGCACAATCATTTCCATGGCTTCCCTCTCACTTGCAAACGCTGCCTTTCTCACAACTACGATCCTGTGGTGTGGTGTGCCCAGTAATCTGTGTGTTTCTCCTCGTTACTAAAAGTATAGTATTGGGGTTGTATGGCACGCAGTGTAGTTCCCCATTCCCCGCAAGAATAGGAAAGAAGATACTACCCCTCCGGCCGCCGCTCTTGTCTGAGCTGTCGCCGCAAGGTACCGGTAGTGCCTCACAGAACACATAGATTTAGAGGAATGCAGGTTCTCTCAATGAGATAGAGAAGTCCATTATCTTCCCGACATCATCCTATCAAGTAACAGACGAAAGAGATAGTCCTGTGTATAGCCTCTTCTGGCTCAAGAAGAAAGATCATAGATTACTATAGCTATCCAATGATGATATTCCACAGAAAGATGACAAGCTGCCCAATTCAAGCCGTAGACAGAAAGATAGCAACAGCTCATCTGACGCTAAGAACAAATGAAATCCTCTGGGGAGATATATTGTTCCGTTTCACTTCCCCGGCTATGCCAAGAACAAGACACCCATTTAGATTGCCAACGGTCAACCAACTCTTCATTGGTTATGATTGGCTTTTCGCCAATTCATCTTCCCCTTTGATACAAAATACATTTATAAGTCCAGGTCTGTCTGGACCACCCACAACCCAAGTTTACCTTTCAAAATGTCTCAGTAGTAGTTGCACTTCTGTCGTTATCTTAATTAACTTTGACAAGTTGCAACTTGCAAACGGTACTTGTTTGCTCGGCCATCAATTGACCAGCCGCTGCACCAGTGCACATTTGACGCAAGGCGCGCCTTCGGGACTACCCGAAAGGAAAGACAAATATATACTCGCTCCATGTACAGATTGTGGTATAAAGATAACCCAAAGAACCATCTTTCATGGAGAATTGAGCGAACAAGAGAACTGAGAGCTTCCGAAAGCCGGTTCCCCCTGTTTACCAAGAATAACAGAATACATAAGGACATGGGCCACTGGCGTTTCGCTACACTTCCTCGCCTCTGTCTTCTTTTCCCCGGCTGTGTATAGCGCATAAACCTTTATGACGATAACAGAGACGAACAGTATAATGTTCAAAATAATAACGAAGGACCAGAAATTTTGAAGATAGAGGTTCAGAATGCTTTTAACCATATGAAATCTGGCAAGACCCCCGGTTCAGACAGCGTCACAACAGAAATGATTAATGCTTTAGAAGAATATGGAATAGATAAAGTTACCAGTCTGCTTAATACAATATATGATATTGGAAATATACTTCAGGAGTTATGTAATTCTGTATTTATTGCAATCCCAAAGAAATCAGGAGCCTTGGAATGTGATCAACATCGAACAGTTAGTATAATGAGTCACATCACGAAGAGTTTGCTAAGAATTATCAAGCAAAGAGTTAGGAGGAAAATACAACCTGAAATAGGAGAAGAACAATGTGGGTTTGTAGAAGGCAAGGGTACAATAAATGCTGTGTATATACTAAGAACCGTAATCGAACGTTCTATAGAAGTAAACAAAGATCTACACCTTTGCTTTATTGACTACACAAAGGCTTTCGATAAAGTGAGACATGTCAACATGATAAGGATGCTTGAAGATCTACAAATTGATGGAAAAGACCTTAGACTTGTAAAAAAAACATATATTGGAAACAACAAGCTGCCATGAGAGTTGATAATGAAGTAAACCAATATCAACCTATTAAGAGAGGTGTGAGACAGGGATGTGTAATGTCTCCAGATATGTTTTCCCTGTACAGTGAAAGTATTTTCAGAAATATTGAAGATATGGAAGGAATCAACATTGGGGGACGATGCATCAATAACATTAGATATGTAGATGATACAGTCTTGATTGCAGACAATGAACAGGACCTGCAAAACTTAGTAGATGCGGTTGTTACACACCGTGAACAACTAGGGTTAGAATTAAATTGTAAAAAGACACAGATTATGGTCGTCACGAGGAAGAACGAAATACCACAATGTAATATACAAGTAAACGGGAATATTCTTCAACAAGTGAATAGGTACAATTATCTCGGAACAGCCATAACATCTGATGGAAGATGCCTTGAAGAGATTAGAACAAGAATCGCCATGGCAAAAGTATCCTTTAGCAAGATAGAAAAACATACTGACCAATAAAAAGATGTCAATTGAAACGAGAAAAAGAGTGTTGAGATGCTACACAGAACCTGTACTTTTATATGGATGTGAAGCGTGGACAATGAGCAGTCAGGCTGAAAAACATCTGATGGCTGTAGAAATGTGGTTTCTGAGGAAAATGCAAAGAATACCATGGACAGCCAGAAAGACCAATGAACAAGACCTTCAAGAAACAAATGAAGATCGTAAACTGATTAGAGACATTAGACGTAGACAGTCACAATATTTGGGCATATTAATAGAAGAAATGATTTGGAGAACTTGGTGACAACTGGTAAGATCGAGGAGAACAGACCAAGGGGAAGACCTAGAAGCAAGTAACTGGATGGCTGGGCCTTGTGGCATGGTCGAGACAGAAACACGGAGCTGATTCACGACTCTGGTGATCGAGTGAGATGACAGGACATGACCGCCCACGCTTACCTGGGAGAGTCTCCCAGGAATGCTAACCTGGTCAAAAATGCACGCTAAAAGCCGGATGTGTTGACCTAATGTTTCGACCCAAGGGTGCCTAACGAGACACACCGCAATCACATCTGAAAAAACACTCCGGATGAACGCAAAGAAGAAGAAGATATACTGTGTTCAGCAGTCTGGTGACTTGATTTATTGATTATGTGGTTGTTTCGGGATTTGAAATTTAAATATTGAGCACAACCCACTACTGGCAACGCCGATCGCATTCTGTTATGAACCTAAGGCCTATCCACGTCAATATGGAAGCACTATACTCGAGTTTCGCCCTCATTTGAGCTCGTCAGTAGTGCATATCCCTGACCGGATCCGGAAACAGTCCCGGATCACGCGTGTGAAGCGGGTGTGTAACCACGCGGCACACACTGGACACACCAAATTATCACAACAGAACATCACAACGCTACCCATCGTAGGCTATGCTCAAAATTTTGAGCATAGCCTACGATGGGTAGCGTTGTGATGTTCTGTTGTGATAATTTGGTGTGTCCAGTGTGTGCCGCGTGGTTACACACCCGCTTCACACGCGTGATCCGGGACTGTTTCCGGATCCGGTCAGGGATATGCACTACTGACGAGCTCAAATGAGGGCGAAACTCGAGTATAGTGCTTCCATATTGACGTGGATAGGCCTTAGGTTCATAACAGAATGCGATCGGCGTTGCCAGTAGTGGGTTGTGCTCAATATTTAGACTTGATTTATTCCATATTCTTCTAAAGCTTTAATAATTTCTGTTGTGATGTTATCTGCACCTGGGGCCTTGCCAGCTTTCGTATGTTTAAGAACATTTCGAACCTCCATCTTCAAAATTGGCGGTCCTTTATGATTAAATCTAATATCACACTGTTCCTCTCTGTTATCATCATAAGGTTTTTCACATAATCTGACCCTACATGTAGAATCTTATCTTTTTCTATTATTATTTTGCTATCTTTAGTGTTTAGACAGCCTGCTGATGTACTTGTTCTTTTATTAGTAAGTCCTTTAATTCTTTTGTGCACTAATTTGGTATATTGACTGTTGTGTTGTTTTTTAATTTCTAAGCAATTCTCCTCAAGCCATGCTTCTTTTGCCTCCTTACATAATATTCTGACTTGTCTGTGAATTACTTCATATTTGGCAGAATTATTTTTGTTTAATCTTCTTGTTTCCTTTAGTTGTAAAATTTCTTCAGTCATCCATTTCTTACGACCCACCTTTAATTTTGGAATAGTCGTTTCTGCAGCCAGACTGATTGAATTCTTCAACATTTCCCATTGATCATCCACATCCTGGAATATGATCTCTAGATAAGACAATGTATCAAATCTGTTCTGTACTTCTATGTTGAATTTGTTTTGTATTTCCTTGTCATTACTCAAATCACACAAATCATATTTAGTGTTTCCTGTTATATACTTGACTTTCTTTACATTTATCCTCAACGTTCCTGTAATCTGTGGTCATTATAACAGTCAGCACTGGGAAAAGTTTTTGCTATTGTTAACGCATTTCTAAGTCCTCTGCTAATCAGAATGTAATCAATCTGGTTTCTATTCCTGCTATCAGGTCTCCTCCATGTCCATAATCTTCTAGAGTGTTGCTTAAGCAGGTGTTTCCTTCAATCATTTCATTATCTTTTGCCCACTTTACAATTCGGTATCCTCTTTCATTTCCTCTCTCCTAAACCATAGTTTCCTACTGTGTCTCTATCACCGTGATTTCCTACTTTTGCATTGAAGTCCCTATTATGATGTTTATTTCTGAATTTTTACATTTCTTTAAAGCAGACTCTATTCCTCTACACTATCTTCACTTGATTCTCCTGTTGGGGCATATACTTGAATAACATTTATGCTAAAAGGTCTGCCACTTAATTTAACTAGTAGAACTCTGTCTGACACGGCCCAATATATTTGAACAGATTTTGATGTTTGCCGGTCCAAGATAATTGCTACCACCCTTTGTAGATCTTCTCCTCCAGAATAAATAATCTTAGAATCTTCATCTATCTGATGCCTGCTCCTGTCCATCTCGTTTCGCACATCCCTAAAATATTAATTTTCTCTTTACATTTCTTGTTTGATGTTATCTAACTTTTCGTCGTAGTGTAACGTCCTAACATTCCATATTGTTAATTTTAATGTCCCTGTCCTTGTCTTGCGATGATCTGTCTTTAGGACGAATCATAATGAACTAGGCACTTTTAAAGAAGGTAGTTTGCCGTTGCTTTCCTTCCTGGCAGTGACCATACTGGCCGGGTATCCGCAGCCATTGTCCCACTAAAGAGATCTTCTGCCTGCCGTCGCGAAACTTGAAACAATAATCAACAAATATCTGTCGGATGCCTTCAAAATTTCATCCACCACCTGCCTTCCGTGGCTTCTTTTGAACACTTCCAATAAACGAATACGAAATAGCACCACATAATCCAAAGGAAAACACTAAACATCGTCTCGCGAAGAATAAACGCATCACGTCGTAGCCAATTTACCGGAAACAGACATATAGAAAACAAAACAACAACCGATTTCGACCGACCTTTCACTTGTTGTAACCCTACCTACACACTCACATATATACATATATACACACACACACCTACATGGACAGATATACACATCTCCACGCCATGCTTTGATGACGTCAGACGCAGGGTCTTACTCGCGCTGTTTTGTCAACGCGAAGGCCGCCGGCGCAGATGCATTTTGACAAAAAAAGTTCCATTGGAAAAATGCAAGATTATCAATGATCTTGTCCTTGAAGAGTGATGAAAAATTACACATACATAAAATAATGGGTGTTGAATGTACACATGCATTATTATCATGTTAATCGCTCTGAATACTCCATAACAATAATTAAATGGAGTATGACAACGAAGAACTGCCATCCCCCGCCATTGAAATACCACATTACAGCATGCGATCTTCATAATTTTAGTGTGAGATTGAATGTCAACTTAAATGGTCGAAAATTACAACATACACCTAAAAATGGATGCTACATTTAATAATACATAGCATAACAATGTAATACGTCTTATAAAACGGTATTTACGGGTTTACTTACCACTTAGAATAAACAGCCAGGTTCTCCGATGTAACAAGGGTTCCCGACTTGCCAGAAATGCAGAACGCATAGCGGGTGGGAAAAAACTATATCAAGTAATCGGTATCTGTTTTAACTCGATCTTGAAAAAATCGCGGAATTTAACATCATGAGTACGCTTAATGTCCCCATATCGGAGACACAAAAACGAATAACCGAACGCAACCGCAAGAAAAATTCCGGTAAAATACAGCAAACCGGAACAAAATGTACCTAGCGTTATCCGATTGCGATCTGTTTTTGATAGATAATCAGTTTTTTGTTGTAGTTTTATTATCTTCAAGATATCTCGCGAGAAGGTAACTCACAGCAAGAACTTATTACATATATTCTTTAAGCAGGTCATGAGAAGGGAACAGCTGGAGTGTGTCGTCACAAATGGAAAATTTGACGGGAAGAGAGCAGGGGGAGAGACCAAGAGAGAAGATGCTGGGCAGTTTGATATCATGGAATGGAGGAACATCGGTATCAGAAATGATTGGCAGCACACGAGATAGAATGCTGTGGGCAGACATGATCACCAACGCCCCACGACATGGACTATAAGAAGATAATAATAAGATTCATGTCCAAGAAGACTCCATTACCAATGTTTTGTGCCTCGTTCACATATTTCCCCGAGATCCTGCTCTATTTCAGCCAATAAATCCATCGTCTGCGTATATTATGTTGAGTATTGATTTTCCTTCAGTGTTAAGCCTTGGCGTTTATCTCTATCTGTTTGACAGTTTCCGCGGCATCAATATTGTACAGACGGGGATTAACACCCAACCCTTGTCTCATGTCTCTCTTGATATCTACGAGATATGATATATACTTTCCCGATAATATTATTGCTTTCCCCTCCCAATACAAGTTTATCTAGCTTTGCCATCGATGCGCGCTTCACCTAGGCATTTCCTTAACTTGTTGTGTATCATAACATTCATTTGGCAATGTTGTTTTTCTATGTGAATATAACACACATCGAATGTAAGGAATGCAATTTGTGACAATTTGAAAATAAACGTCGTCCGTTCGTTAGTTCGTTCGTTCGTTCGTTCGTTCGTTAGTTCACTGTCTTATGCCTTGTTATCCGTCCATGAAGCTCAGATAAATACGTTTTCTTTGAGCCTCCGTAGATTTCTCATCCACGACTCTGATGATCTTGTGAAATGGCGAAACCTGACCTCTCACGCTGATGTCATGGCACCTGACGACGATGATATTTTTCAACTATTGTTATGAAACAATATATTATTTCTGGTATTCCTCGCTTCTTTTGAGAACCAAATTGCTCTTGTGAAGTTTGCATATGTATTTTATCTTGTATTCATTCGTGTATGCTTGCCGGCGCCTTGGCCTCGGGGTAGTGAGCATTGTTTTCACGTACCTGGTTCGAAGCCAGTCACAGACTCTGTGGAAGCAGACAATGTGGGAGCAGACAATGTAGGAGCAGACAATGTGGGAGCAGACAATGTGGGAGCAGACAATGTGGGAGCAGACAATGTGGGAGCAGACTGGGAGCAGACAATGTCGGAGCAGACAATGTAGGAGCAGACAATGTAGGAGCAGACAATGTGGGAGCAGACAATGTAGAATCAGACAATGTAAGAGCAGACAATGTAAGAGCAGACAATGTAGGAGCAGACAATGTAGGAGCAGACAATGTGGGAGCAGACAATGTGGGAGCAGACAATGTGGGAGCAGACAATGTGGGAGCAGACTGAGAGCAGACAATGTAGGAGCAGACAATGTGGGAGCAGACAATGTGGGAGCAGACTGGGAGCAGACCAATGTAGGAGCAGACAATGTAAGAGCAGACAATGTAGGAGCAGACAATGTAGGAGCAGACAATGTGGAAGAAGACAATGTAAGAGCAGACAATGTAGGAGCAGACAATGTAGGAGCAGACAATGTGGAAGAAGACAATGTAAGAGCAGACAATGTAGGAGCAGACAATGTAGAATCAGACAATGTAAGAGCAGACAATGTAAGAGCAGACAATGTAGGAGCAGACAATGTGGGAGCAGACAATGTGGAAGAAGACAATGTAAGAGCAGACAATGTGGGAGCAGACAATGTGGGAGCAGACAATGTGGAAGAAGACAATGTAGAATCAGACAATGTAGGAGCAGACAATGTGGAAGAAGACAATGTAGAATCAGACAATGTAGGAGCGGGACAATGTGGAAGAAGACAATGTTGGAGCAGACAATGTGGGAGCAGACAATGTGGGAGCAGACAATGTAAGAGCAGACAATGTAGGAGCAGACAATGTGGGAGCAGACAATGTGGAAGAAGACAATGTAGAATCAGACAATGTAGGAGCAGACAATGTGAGAGCAGACAATGTAAGAGCAGACCAATATAGGAGCAGAC
>JACEFZ010018422.1:5000-28639 GCA_014155875.1 Cepaea nemoralis
AACTGACCCGCTACCTCGGCATCAGCGCATCAGGAGTTTAAGAGCGAGCGTTCTTATCCATTCGGCCATGCTGATCTCCATGTGATGTGTTGATTTGCACTGAATTAGCTAAGACAAATCCTAACCAGTACACGATGTGGCAGGGTAGAGATATACTTACAGAAGGAGACTCAAGACATCCTCCACCTTTCACTAGCCTAGGGAAACCTTTAGGCAAACTGAGTAACATTTTAGCTGCACAACCAGGTTTAAGGTGAAACCATGACTGCAGGTGGTGGATTGAGCTGAGAGCAGCCGACAGATTGTCCTTGGTTATTGTATCAAGTGTGAGATGGTAATCACGTGATCTCTTTATTCATATAATATCTTCTTCTGCTACTCGTTTTCCTAGAATTACTCACTGTATTTTTAGTTTTAATGCAGTTTCACCAAAAGCCCTACAGATGACTAGTACATTATGATTCGACAACTCACACAACACCTTGAGGTGACTTCCTGGGCAAGCAACCTTGATTCTTCAGCTAAACAGAAACAGAAAAACTTCCGGAACACACAGGCAAGTGTACGGGTGCAGCAATAAAATAAAATAACCAGTGACACTATTTGACCCAGAAACATCGTTGCAAATTTAAAAAGAGTTTCAGGACGCGGCCCTGCATCAAATACAGGAATGATTTCCCGTTCTATGAGAGTGAATTCCCAATGTGAAATATTTCGTGAAGTATTCGTAATGCATCCCCTCTGACTCCTAAATCAGACCCCTTTTATTATATGCATGTCAATCAATATTTATTAATGTATTTAGTTTATTGTCTTATGGCCGTAGGGGTTGGCTATTATTCCAAACTTCGTTTCTAATACATGCAGCGATTTCAAGTTTCAGTTTTAAACATGCTGTTAGACAACATTTATCCGACTGCTGTTAGACAACATTTATCCGATATCGACACTGGTGCCAAGAAACCGGTACCCCTACACTTCAACAGTTCCGACCACTGTGGGGTTGCTGACATACGTGTTACGGCGATAAAATCGTGCACATCTCACGAACGCGATCGTAAGACATTGGAAAACCGTCTTATCTTCCAATTGGGTTCACTTTCCCCTCACGGCCTCAATGTCCAACACAGTTTTATTTAAATCCCCTACGCCCCTTATCCACAACCCCCCCCCCCCCTCCTCCATCTCCGCTACCTTATAGTCAACTTCATAGCCAGTTGCAAGTCCTTCGCAGGACTTGGGAGTCACCACCAGCAGTATCTCTGCTTTCTGTGACTTCTTGGTTGGTTTGCATGGGGTCGTTTCTCATTGCGTTCTGAACTACCGTCACTTGTGCTACCTTTTGATAGCAAACGATTGCTGGCCTGCACATATATTGCCCACAGCAGCGTTTCGAACTTGGCGGAATTGCGTACTGCACCCGTTACATCGCCTCAGAGTGACACATCCATATTTTTCCATTCGCTCTCCTGGGCGCACCCCGATCCCCCTAACGCGGGTTCCCTCACCGGTTGAATTAACCAATCACCGAGTTTCTGGCTGTACTGACCTTTAGGCAGTTGACCCCTTTCACACAACATCCGTTCCATTCCAGCCATCGATAGCCGTCTAAAGCTTGGACACAGATGAGTTGATATTTAGACATTCATGTATTGTTGATCGTGTATTAGTTTAATCGATTTTTGTTTGTTTGTTTTGTGCTGACGAAGGCTTTGGCCGCAACGTTCATTGTTTTTTGTAGTTGTCTTTGGTAAAGCTCTCAACCTACTTCTCGTTTTTCAGTGATTCATTCATTGCTTTTCAAGTTTTACCGCAGTTCACCTTATTCTCGATAACCACGCTTCATTCCCACCAACTGCTACTATATGTTTCACGTTCCGTCCTCATAGTCTGTTAAGTTTTTGTTGGTTTTTACTAGTCCATTCAGTGTGTGTTGTGTGCTTATTATTTGTGTCTACACGCCCACCGTCTGCCACGCTGCCCCATTACTGCCCTTCCCACTGGCTATTCTATCAATTTTACCGCCCATTTCCTTTGTGCATACGCTTGTACACCCGGTGACCCCATTTCATGACTAGGCCTTCACATCGGTCTCGTCTCAATATTTTCTTTACCATTTGCCGCTATGCCTTCAACCGACTCACCTCAGTTATTCCAACAGTTGAGATCATACATCATCGTCTGCTTTTCTCTTCTACCAACGGATATTAAAATCACAGCCACCGACTTGGCTCTTAACATCTACAAAAAGACTCGTATTACATGTCATTTTAACTTCCTGCAGAACTGCCTACGACTTCATCTCACCCCACGTGGGTTCACTTCTAGATTTAACCCATCGGCGGGTTCTCTTCACGACAGCTGTAGTAGACGTTTATCTAAAATTGAGCTTAAATGTGCTACCCTTCGCATGCGCTGTATTGCTGACAACCATGCGCGCCATTTGTCTGACATTAGCTCTTGTATTTCCACCCTCGATCGGCATCTTAAACATCTTACCTCAGATAATTATTTCTTGTATTGGGTGATACGCTGTATCATCAATAGTACTAATCACCACTTATATAAATGTCTTTCCACGGCTAAAAAAACTAAGTTAACCAAACTTCGTGCCTCTATCCCTACTCCTTCCGCCTCTTCTCACCCGGCTCACCCCATCATTGTTTCCGACAATTTAGTTGTGTGCATACCCCCTGATCTCCCCCTATCAGCACCGGAGAAGTCGGTCCTTAGTAAAGGCCTCCGTTTCATACCTCTGCGTCCCTCTTGCGACAGATATGCATTACTGCAGGACGTCCATCGTTTCCATCGCACTCTCAGGTTGCAATATCACTTCAGTAATCAACCTACTAAGGATAACTCCTCGGATCCCACCGATCACTTCTCCCACCTCTCTAAACGCAGATCCACGTGGGTCCCTCCTGCAGGAGCATCCAAGGCTTTAGATCTCTACATCGAGAAGACGCTTTTCGACATAGAACAATTGAAATTCAAACCACTAAGGCACTCGAACCTTACAGCGGAGGAACAACAGGCGCTCACACATTTGAAACGCCGTGATGATATTGTTATCAAGCCTGCCGACAAGGGAGGAGCGATAGTGGTTTGGAGTAAGGACTTGTATATACAGGAAGGTAACAAACAACTTGGGGATGCCACTTCTTACAGACCACGGACAGAAGACGGGACGGTCATTAACAACACCGAAGTCAAGAGTGTGACGAATGCCATCATCAGACAAGGCCTCCTGCCTAGCTCTGCCACGTCGCTGATCATTCATGATAGTTGCTTGGGCAAACCCACCTTGTACATGCTGCCCAAGACACACAAGCTAGGGAAACCCAGGCAGACCCATCGTCTCGGCCTGCTCTTGTCCCTACTGAACGGATTTCAGAGTTCCTTGACAGCATATTTCAGCCGTTGGTTGCTAGCCTCCCCTCATATATCAAAGACACCAACCATGCTATCTCCATCTTCGATTCCATCAGCTTCACCACCCCTTCTCAGCACCACATCTTTACTTTAGATGTGACTTCACTCTACACATCTATTCCTCACTCTGACGGCCTTAAAGCCTTGGAATTTTTCTTAGAAAAAAGACGCGGCCCCACCATAGCCACCGGACCATTGTTGCGTCTGGCAGAGTTAGTCCTTAACCTCAATTCATTTGAGTTCAATGGGGACTATTTTGACCAGATCAGCGGGGTTGCCATGGGTACTAAGATGGGTCCGAGTTATGCCTGTCTTTTCATGGGCTATCTTGAACACCAGGTATGGAGTCAATACACTGGTAGGCTCCCGGAGCTCTATAGGAGGTATATCGATGACTGTTTTGGTGTTTCAGACATGCCATTGTCTGACCTCCAGGACTTTATTGCCTTTTTCTCTAACTTTCATCCTAGCATCAGACTCACCTCCACTATTTCCTCGTCGGCTGTTAATTTCCTAGACATAACAGTTTCCTTAGGTTCTGCTGGCCTAATGCACGACGGTTTACTATAAACCGACTGCCTCACATGCATTCCTGCTCTACACCTCCTCCCATCCTCCCTCTTGCAAGGATTCCATTCCTTTCTCACAACTCCTACGTCTCCGACGGCTTTGTCATGATAACAACGACTTCCGTCAAAAAGCCCACGAAATGTTGGATTTCTTCCGCCTTCGAGGCTACCCGGAGAATGTTCTGTCTACAGCTCTTCACCGCTGCCAGTCTATTAGTCGTGCCGAGGCTCTCTCTTCCAGGCCGAAACCACGCAATAGTAGACCTATTCTCTCACTTACCTACCATCCTCATAATATTGCTGCCAAGAATATTCTCATGAGGCATCTACCCATCCTCAAGGCAGACTCGACCACTCGCGGTGTCTTCTCAGAAGCCCCACTTGTGGCATACAGGCGTGATCGTAACCTGAGGGATGTGCTGGTTCATAGCACTCTATCACAATCCCATCAGTCTCTTCCTGGCACAACTGCATGTCTTCGATCTCGTTGTAAAACTTGTCCATATGTCCTTCAAACCACAAGTCTCACTTTCCCTAAGACTACTTTCCACATCCGGGAGAGTTTCTCATGTACGAGTCGCAACGTCATCTATGCGATCATCTGCACACGTTGCGACATGAGGTATCTTGGAGAGACGGGTCTTCGTCTTGCGGACAGATTTAGACAACATTTATCCGATATCGACAGTGGTGCCAAGAAACCGGTACCCCTACACTTCAACAGTTCCGACCACTGTGGGGTTGCCGACATACGTGTTACGGCGATAAAATCGTGCACATCTCACGAACGCGATCGTAAGACATTGGAAAACCGTCTTATCTTCCAATTGGGTTCACTTTCCCCTCACGGCCTCAATGTCCAACACAGTTTTATTTAAATCCCCTACGCCCCTTATCCACAACCCCCCCCCCCCCATCTCCGCTACATTATAGTCAACTTCATAGCCAGTTGCAAGTCCTTCGCAGGACTTGGGAGTCACCACCAGCAGTATCTCTGCTTTCTGTGACTTCTTGGTTGGTTTGCATGGGGTCGTTTCTCATTGCGTTCTGAACTACCGTCACTTGTGCTACCTTTTGATAGCAAACGATTGCTGGCCTGCACATATATTGCCCACAGCAGCGTTTCGAACTTGGCGGAATTGTGTACTGCACCCGTTACATCGCCTCAGAGTGACACATCCATATTTTTCCATTCGCTCTCCTGGGCGCACCCCGATCCCCCTAACGCGGGTTCCCTCACCGGTTGAATTAACCAATCACCGAGTTTCTGGCTGTACTGACCTTTAGGCAGTTGACCCCTTTTACACAACATCCGTTCCATTCCAGCCATCGATAGCCGTCTAAAGCTTGGACACAGATGAGTTGATATTTAGACATTCATGTATTGTTGATCGTGTATTAGTTTAATCGATTTTTGTTTGTTTGTTTTGTGCTGACGAAGGCTTTGGCCGCAACGTTCATTGTTTTTTGTAGTTGTCTTTGGTAAAGCTCTCAACCTACTTCTCGTTTTTCAGTGATTCATTCATTGCTTTTCAAGTTTTACCGCAGTTCACCTTATTCTCGATAACCACGCTTCATTCCCACCAACTGCTACTATATGTTTCACGTTCCGTCCTCATAGTCTGTTAAGTTTTTGTTGGTTTTTACTAGTCCATTCAGTGTGTGTTGTGTGCTTATTATTTGTGTCTACACGTCCACCGTCTGCCACGCTGCCCCATTACTGCCCTTCCCACTGGCTATTCTATCAATTTTACCGCCCATTTCCTTTGTGCATACGCTTGTACACCCGGTGACCCCATTTCATGACTAGGCCTTCACATCGGTCTCGTCTCAATATTTTCTTTACCATTTGCCGCTATGCCTTCAACCGACTCACCTCAGTTATTCCAACAGTTGAGATCATACATCATCGTCTGCTTTTCTCTTCTACCAACGGATATTAAAATCACAGCCACCGACTTGGCTCTTAACATCTACAAAAAGACTCGTATTACATGTCATTTTAACTTCCTGCAGAACTGCCTACGACTTCATCTCACCCCACGTGGGTTCACTTCTAGATTTAACCCATCGGCGGGTTCTCTTCACGACAGCTGTAGTAGACGTTTATCTAAAATTGAGCTTAAATGTGCTACCCTTCGCATGCGCTGTATTGCTGACAACCATGCGCGCCATTTGTCTGACATTAGCTCTTGTATTTCCACCCTCGATCGGCATCTTAAACATCTTACCTCAGATAATTATTTCTTGTATTGGGTGATACGCTGTATCATCAATAGTACTAATCACCACTTATATAAATGTCTTTCCACGGCTAAAAAAACTAAGTTAACCAAACTTCGTGCCTCTATCCCTACTCCTTCCGCCTCTTCTCACCCGGCTCACCCCATCATTGTTTCCGACAATTTAGTTGTGTGCATACCCCCTGATCTCCCCCTATCAGCACCGGAGAAGTCGGTCCTTAGTAAAGGCCTCCGTTTCATACCTCTGCGTCCCTCTTGCGACAGATATGCATTACTGCAGGACGTCCATCGTTTCCATCGCACTCTCAGGTTGCAATATCACTTCAGTAATCAACCTACTAAGGATAACTCCTCGGATCCCACCGATCACTTCTCCCACCTCTCTAAACGCAGATCCACGTGGGTCCCTCCTGCAGGAGCATCCAAGGCTTTAGATCTCTACATCGAGAAGACGCTTTTCGACATAGAACAATTGAAATTCAAACCACTAAGGCACTCGAACCTTACAGCGGAGGAACAACAGGCGCTCACACATTTGAAACGCCGTGATGATATTGTTATCAAGCCTGCCGACAAGGGAGGAGCGATAGTGGTTTGGAGTAAGGACTTGTATATACAGGAAGGTAACAAACAACTTGGGGATGCCACTTCTTACAGACCACGGACAGAAGACGGGACGGTCATTAACAACACCGAAGTCAAGAGTGTGACGAATGCCATCATCAGACAAGGCCTCCTGCCTAGCTCTGCCACGTCGCTGATCATTCATGATAGTTGCTTGGGCAAACCCACCTTGTACATGCTGCCCAAGACACACAAGCTAGGGAAACCCAGGCAGACCCATCGTCTCGGCCTGCTCTTGTCCCTACTGAACGGATTTCAGAGTTCCTTGACAGCATATTTCAGCCGTTGGTTGCTAGCCTCCCCTCATATATCAAAGACACCAACCATGCTATCTCCATCTTCGATTCCATCAGCTTCACCACCCCTTCTCAGCACCACATCTTTACTTTAGATGTGACTTCACTCTACACATCTATTCCTCATTCTGACGGCCTTAAAGCCTTGGAATTTTTCTTAGAAAAAAGACGCGGCCCCACCATAGCCACCGGACCATTGTTGCGTCTGGCAGAGTTAGTCCTTAACCTCAATTCATTTGAGTTCAATGGGGACTATTTTGACCAGATCAGCGGGGTTGCCATGGGTACTAAGATGGGTCCGAGTTATGCCTGTCTTTTCATGGGCTATCTTGAACACCAGGTATGGAGTCAATACACTGGTAGGCTCCCGGAGCTCTATAGGAGGTATATCGATGACTGTTTTGGTGTTTCAGACATGCCATTGTCTGACCTTCAGGACTTTATTGCCTTTTTCTCTAACTTTCATCCTAGCATCAGACTCACCTCCACTATTTCCTCGTCGGCTGTTAATTTCCTAGACATAACAGTTTCCTTAGGTTCTGCTGGCCTAAGCACGACGGTTTACTATAAACCGACTGCCTCACATGCATTCCTGCTCTACACCTCCTCCCATCCTCCCTCTTGCAAGGATTCCATTCCTTTCTCACAACTCCTACGTCTCCGACGGCTTTGTCATGATAACAACGACTTCCGTCAAAAAGCCCACGAAATGTTGGATTTCTTCCGCCTTCGAGGCTACCCGGAGAATGTTCTGTCTACAGCTCTTCACCGCTGCCAGTCTATTAGTCGTGCCGAGGCTCTCTCTTCCAGGCCGAAACCACGCAATAGTAGACCTATTCTCTCACTTACCTACCATCCTCATAATATTGCTGCCAAGAATATTCTCATGAGGCATCTACCCATCCTCAAGGCAGACTCGACCACTCGCGGTGTCTTCTCAGAAGCCCCACTTGTGGCATACAGGCGTGATCGTAACCTGAGGGATGTGCTGGTTCATAGCACTCTATCACAATCCCATCAGTCTCTTCCTGGCACAACTGCATGTCTTCGATCTCGTTGTAAAACTTGTCCATATGTCCTTCAAACAACAAGTCTCGCTTTCCCTAAGACTACTTTCCACATCCGGGAGAGTTTCTCATGTACGAGTCGCAACGTCATCTATGCGATCATCTGCACACGTTGCGACATGAGGTATCTTGGAGAGACGGGTCTTCGTCTTGCGGACAGATTTAGACAACATTTATCCGATATCGACAGTGGTGCCAAGAAACCGGTACCCCTACACTTCAACAGTTCCGACCACTGTGGGGTTGCCGACATACGTGTTACGGCGATAAAATCGTGCACATCTCACGAACGCGATCGTAAGACATTGGAAAACCGTCTTATCTTCCAATTGGGTTCACTTTCCCCTCACGGCCTCAATGTCCAACACAGTTTTATTTAAATCCCCTACGCCCCTTATCCACAACCCCCCCCCCCCCCCTCCATCTCCGCTACCTTATAGTCAACTTCATAGCCAGTTGCAAGTCCTTCGCAGGACTTGGGAGTCACCACCAGCAGTATCTCTGCTTTCTGTGACTTCTTGGTTGGTTTGCATGGGGTCGTTTCTCATTGCGTTCTGAACTACCGTCACTTGTGCTACCTTTTGATAGCAAACGATTGCTGGCCTGCACATATATTGCCCACAGCAGCGTTTCGAACTTGGCGGAATTGTGTACTGCACCCGTTACATCGCCTCAGAGTGACAGATCCATATTTTTCCATTCGCTCTCCTGGGCGCACCCCGATCCCCCTAACGCGGGTTCCCTCACCGGTTGAATTAACCAATCACCGAGTTTCTGGCTGTACTGACCTTTAGGCAGTTGACCCCTTTTACACAACATCCGTTCCATTCCAGCCATCGATAGCCGTCTAAAGCTTGGACACAGATGAGTTGATATTTAGACATTCATGTATTGTTGATCGTGTATTAGTTTAATCGATTTTTGTTTGTTTGTTTTGTGCTGACGAAGGCTTTGGCCGCAACGTTCATTGTTTTTTGTAGTTGTCTTTGGTAAAGCTCTCAACCTACTTCTCGTTTTTCAGTGATTCATTCATTGCTTTTCAAGTTTTACCGCAGTTCACCTTATTCTCGATAACCACGCTTCATTCCCACCAACTGCTACTATATGTTTCACGTTCCGTCCTCATAGTCTGTTAAGTTTTTGTTGGTTTTTACTAGTCCATTCAGTGTGTGTTGTGTGCTTATTATTTGTGTCTACACGTCCACCGTCTGCCACGCTGCCCCATTACTGCCCTTCCCACTGGCTATTCTATCAATTTTACCGCCCATTTCCTTTGTGCATACGCTTGTACACCCGGTGACCCCATTTCATGACTAGGCCTTCACATCGGTCTCGTCTCAATATTTTCTTTACCATTTGCCGCTATGCCTTCAACCGACTCACCTCAGTTATTCCAACAGTTGAGATCATACATCATCGTCTGCTTTTCTCTTCTACCAACGGATATTAAAATCACAGCCACCGACTTGGCTCTTAACATCTACAAAAAGACTCGTATTACATGTCATTTTAACTTCCTGCAGAACTGCCTACGACTTCATCTCACCCCACGTGGGTTCACTTCTAGATTTAACCCATCGGCGGGTTCTCTTCACGACAGCTGTAGTAGACGTTTATCTAAAATTGAGCTTAAATGTGCTACCCTTCGCATGCGCTGTATTGCTGACAACCATGCGCGCCATTTGTCTGACATTAGCTCTTGTATTTCCACCCTCGATCGGCATCTTAAACATCTTACCTCAGATAATTATTTCTTGTATTGGGTGATACGCTGTATCATCAATAGTACTAATCACCACTTATATAAATGTCTTTCCACGGCTAAAAAAACTAAGTTAACCAAACTTCGTGCCTCTATCCCTACTCCTTCCGCCTCTTCTCACCCGGCTCACCCCATCATTGTTTCCGACAATTTAGTTGTGTGCATACCCCCTGATCTCCCCCTATCAGCACCGGAGAAGTCGGTCCTTAGTAAAGGCCTCCGTTTCATACCTCTGCGTCCCTCTTGCGACAGATATGCATTACTGCAGGACGTCCATCGTTTCCATCGCACTCTCAGGTTGCAATATCACTTCAGTAATCAACCTACTAAGGATAACTCCTCGGATCCCACCGATCACTTCTCCCACCTCTCTAAACGCAGATCCACGTGGGTCCCCCCTGCAGGAGCATCCAAGGCTTTAGATCTCTACATCGAGAAGACGCTCTTCGACATAGAACAATTGAAATTCAAACCACTAAGGCACTCGAACCTTACAGCGGAGGAACAACAGGCGCTCACACATTTGAAACGCCGTGATGATATTGTTATCAAGCCTGCCGACAAGGGAGGAGCGATAGTGGTTTGGAGTAAGGACTTGTATATACAGGAAGGTAACAAACAACTTGGGGATGCCACTTCTTACAGACCACGGACAGAAGACGGGACGGTCATTAACAACACCGAAGTCAAGAGTGTGACGAATGCCATCATCAGACAAGGCCTCCTGCCTAGCTCTGCCACGTCGCTGATCATTCATGATAGTTGCTTGGGCAAACCCACCTTGTACATGCTGCCCAAGACACACAAGCTAGGGAACCCAGGCAGACCCATCGTCTCGGCCTGCTCTTGTCCTACTGAACGGATTTCAGAGTTCCTTGACAGCATATTTCAGCCGTTGGTTGCTAGCCTCCCCTCATATATCAAAGACACCAACCATGCTATCTCCATCTTCGATTCCATCAGCTTCACCACCCCTTCTCAGCACCACATCTTTACTTTAGATGTGACTTCACTCTACACATCTATTCCTCATTCTGACGGCCTTAAAGCCTTGGAATTTTTCTTAGAAAAAAGACGCGGCCCCACCATAGCCACCGGACCATTGTTGCGTCTGGCAGAGTTAGTCCTTAACCTCAATTCATTTGAGTTCAATGGGGACTATTTTGACCAGATCAGCGGGGTTGCCATGGGTACTAAGATGGGTCCGAGTTATGCCTGTCTTTTCATGGGCTATCTTGAACACCAGGTATGGAGTCAATACACTGGTAGGCTCCCGGAGCTCTATAGGAGGTATATCGATGACTGTTTTGGTGTTTCAGACATGCCATTGTCTGACCTCCAGGACTTTATTGCCTTTTTCTCTAACTTTCATCCTAGCATCAGACTCACCTCCACTATTTCCTCGTCGGCTGTTAATTTCCTAGACATAACAGTTTCCTTAGGTTCTGCTGGCCTAAGCACGACGGTTTACTATAAACCGACTGCCTCACATGCATTCCTGCTCTACACCTCCTCCCATCCTCCCTCTTGCAAGGATTCCATTCCTTTCTCACAACTCCTACGTCTCCGACGGCTTTGTCATGATAACAACGACTTCCGTCAAAAAGCCCACGAAATGTTGGATTTCTTCCGCCTTCGAGGCTACCCGGAGAATGTTCTGTCTACAGCTCTTCACCGCTGCCAGTCTATTAGTCGTGCCGAGGCTCTCTCTTCCAGGCCGAAACCACGCAATAGTAGACCTATTCTCTCACTTACCTACCATCCTCATAATATTGCTGCCAAGAATATTCTCATGAGGCATCTACCCATCCTCAAGGCAGACTCGACCACTCGCGGTGTCTTCTCAGAAGCCCCACTTGTGGCATACAGGCGTGATCGTAACCTGAGGGATGTGCTGGTTCATAGCACTCTATCACAATCCCATCAGTCTCTTCCTGGCACAACTGCATGTCTTCGATCTCGTTGTAAAACTTGTCCATATGTCCTTCAAACCACAAGTCTCACTTTCCCTAAGACTACTTTCCACATCCGGGAGAGTTTCTCATGTACGAGTCGCAACGTCATCTATGCGATCATCTGCACACGTTGCGACATGAGGTATCTTGGAGAGACGGGTCTTCGTCTTGCGGACAGATTTAGACAACATTTATCCGATATCGACAGTGGTGCCAAGAAACCGGTACCCCTACACTTCAACAGTTCCGACCACTGTGGGGTTGCCGACATACGTGTTACGGCGATAAAATCGTGCACATCTCACGAACGCGATCGTAAGACATTGGAAAACCGTCTTATCTTCCAATTGGGTTCACTTTCCCCTCACGGCCTCAATGTCCAACACAGTTTTATTTAAATCCCCTACGCCCCTTATCCACAACCCCCCCCCCCCCCCCTCCATCTCCGCTACCTTATAGTCAACTTCATAGCCAGTTGCAAGTCCTTCGCAGGACTTGGGAGTCACCACCAGCAGTATCTCTGCTTTCTGTGACTTCTTGGTTGGTTTGCATGGGGTCGTTTCTCATTGCGTTCTGAACTACCGTCACTTGTGCTACCTTTTGATAGCAAACGATTGCTGGCCTGCACATATATTGCCCACAGCAGCGTTTCGAACTTGGCGGAATTGTGTACTGCACCCGTTACATCGCCTCAGAGTGACACATCCATATTTTTCCATTCGCTCTCCTGGGCGCACCCCGATCCCCCTAACGCGGGTTCCCTCACCGGTTGAATTAACCAATCACCGAGTTTCTGGCTGTACTGACCTTTAGGCAGTTGACCCCTTTTACACAACATCCGTTCCATTCCAGCCATCGATAGCCGTCTAAAGCTTGGACACAGATGAGTTGATATTTAGACATTCATGTATTGTTGATCGTGTATTAGTTTAATCGATTTTTGTTTGTTTGTTTTGTGCTGACGAAGGCTTTGGCCGCAACGTTCATTGTTTTTTGTAGTTGTCTTTGGTAAAGCTCTCAACCTACTTCTCGTTTTTCAGTGATTCATTCATTGTTATGTCGCGTGCGTGTCTGGATATAATTTATGTGCCGAAGCGGTAGGATTTTAGATGTCAAAAATGCAGAATTTCGAATTATCGATTTGTGTCGTGCTGACTATTGATGGTGTCAGCATTCATGAAACGGACCCCTTTTAAAGCCACAAGGCTTGTTTTGGTATATGGTGCTAACAATAAATTTCTAATACACCATGAGTGGTGTGTTCAATATCACACCATGAGTGATGTGTTCAATATCACAGCATGAGTGGTTTCTTCAATATCACACCATGAGTAATGTGTTCAATATCACACAATGAGTAATGTGTTCAATATCACACCATGAGTGGTGTTTTCATTATCACACTGGCCGCCTTTACTTTTCCTCGTGCCCATATTTCTCTAGGTCGACATGGGAACGAACGAACGGACTTTATTTTCAATGGGTCACAAACTGGGCACGCAGGCCCGTCTTGCATTCGGCCCTTCCAATCACTCATCTTTTGTTCATAATTGTGCATGTTACATTTACATAAGGAAAAGGGAAGCCGCGGTAGAGCAGCGGGTAGGACCCATGCCTGTCGCCCGATGATCATTGGTTCGTATTCACATCGAGGTTGATTTTTAAAAACTGACCCAGCCTGAAATGAGCACCCTGGAATATCTTGGGAAGTAAAATATTGACTTCATCACCCCTAGAGCACCGATGGATCTATAAAAATATGGGACTAACACTATATTGACCATATCACCCCTAGAGCACAGATGGATCTATAAAAATATGGGACTAACACTATATTGACCATATCACCCCTAGAGCACAGATGGATCTATAAAAATATGGGACTAACACTATATTGACCATATCACCCCTAGAGCACAGATGGATCTATACAAATATGGGACTAACACTATATTGACCATATCACCCCTAGAGCACAGATGGATCTATACAAATATGGGACTAACACTATATAGACCATATCACCCCTAGAGCACAGATGAATCTATACAAATATGGGGCTAACATTATACTGACTTTATCAACCCTAGAGCACAGATGGATCTATATAAATATGTAGTTAACACTATGTTGGTTGATTGGTTGGTACGTAGGCAAATAGCAGGTAGTCAGATAGGTAGGTAAAATGGTATGTACACTGTATCCGTGTTTATTATATCTCACATTCTCACAGGAGCTACACATACCTAATTGTTTTTATTTCATATTATTATATTCTGCGGCAGCCTTGCTTCTCTTAGGTAGGTAGGTAGGTAGGTAGGTAGGTAGGTAGGTAGGTGCAGTTAAGTAATTATCATGAATCCGACCATATGGATGACAACATTGACCACACTTCAATATCGCTAATACATTGGAAAGCCTATCATTGACACCTGTAGCCTAACTGCAATATGATTACCGCATTAGTTGAAATACATACTAGTACTGACCTTCTCATCCTCTGCTGCAGACGTCATAAACGTACAGAGACATACTGCAGACAGCACTAACAGGGAAAGCGTCATTGTATCCACAGCTGACTCTGAGAACATAAATTCAACATGTTTAGGCAGATAGGTAGATAGGAAGGAAGGAAGGAAGGAAGGACGGACGGACGGACGGACGGAAGGAAGGAAGGCAGACAGACAGGCAGGCAGGAAGGACGGACGGACGGAAGGAAGGAAGGCAGGCAGGCAGGTTGGCAGGCAGGAAGGAAGGAAGGACGGAAGAAAGGAAGGAAGGCAGACAGACAGGCAGGAAGGACGGACGGACGGAAGGAAGGAAGGCAGACAGACAGGCAGGCAGGAAGGACGGACGGACGGAAGGAAGGAAGGAAGGAAGGAAGGCAGGCAGGCAGGTAGGCAGGCAGGAAGGAAGGAAGGACGGAAGAAAGGAAGGAAAGCAGGCAGGCAGGAAGGAAGGACGGACGGACGGAAGGAAGGAAGGCTCGCGAAAGTCTTACTTCTTGTAGAACATTCAGAATATCGGCCTGGTCCATGGCGCGTCCGCCCTTCACGGTAACCTTACCTGCGAGCTTGTCAGTCCACTCTTTTCCTTGTACTCCCGCGTGCCCTGGCACGAAGATGAAACAAATCTTTGCCAGCCGAGACCTCTCTAGAGACAGCAACCACTCTACTTCGGATCCACCCCATCTCTATCCTCTTGAGCATGCTCATTGACTCGCTAAGGAAATATGCCCTAGTGAATGTCTGTATCTCGAGCCATGTTGTTGCTTTACTTACTGCCATGACTTCCATAGTCAGTATATATGTCTTCACAGTATGGATGTGAAGCGTGGACAATGAGCAGACAAGCTGAAAAACATCTGATGGCTGTGGAAATGTGCTTTCTGAGGAAAATGCCAAGAATACCACGAACAGGCAGAAACACCAATGACCAAGTCCTCCTAGAAACAAATGAAAATCGTAAACTGATTCTAGAAATTAAACGTAGACAGCCAAAATTGTTTGGTCATGTTATGAGAAGAAATAAATTGGAGAACTTGGTGACAACTGTCAAGATCGAGGGGAAGAGAATAAGGGGAAGGCAGAGAAGTAAATACCTGGATGGCTTGGCCACGTGGTATGTTCGAGACAAGAACACTGATCTGATCCAGAACGTTGCAGTCAATCCCATCATTTTTGTCTGTTGGTTATTTCTTGGCAAGTTTACGTTGAGTAGTTTGTCATTGCTTTGTGAACGACCGGGACGCATACGTTTGTATGGCAAACCAACGCAAGGCGGTCTGCTGTCAAATCGCCCGCAGCTGTGTTTCGAACGCGGTATGCGGGATTGTGAATAGCATTTGTAACTCCTTCGTTACAGTGCAGCCTTAAAGTCCCATCTACAATGTGATTAGGAAATGAAAGGCGGATGAAGTAAATACCTGGATGGCTTGGCCATGTGGCATGGTCGAGACAAGAACACGGAGCTGATCCACGACTCTGGTGATCGTGATAGATGGCGAGATATGGCCGCCCACGCTTATCGGCAAGGCACATGATGAATGAATGAATAAAATTCAGATTAGGGAACTACGCTGATATTGTCATGAACACGGTCGGACGAGGATTCGACGCTTGCGCTCGTCTCCTGCTAAGTGAGGGGAAACTGGCTGCCTATTCCTGCGTGCGTTCACGTCAACAAAATGTGATGGTCCTACCATATCACAGATTCTAGCATGACACTGCTTCCGGACAAATTTAAATTAGAGAAATTGTTCATACTAAACAGACAAATAAGGTCCGCTTCTGTTGTAACGTTCCATTGCGACTCATTGTAGATCCATCAAGTTTGAGTTAGGATTAGAACGGAGCACTTATGGGTTACACCCGTGTGCCGTGATGTTGATTCGTCGACTAAACTAAACTAAACTAAACTAAACTCATTGTTTATCCTTTCTGCAGCTATCCAAGCACCCTCTTCTTCTTTCGTTGGCTATTTCCTAACTCCATTAATCGACGTCTGCATGCTTTACCAGTTTGTTGTTTTTATGGCTACTTAAGTCTGCTGTCAACTCATTTTTGTAAAACACCATCTTTATGGACAGACAATCAATTGGCGTATGGTGCCGATGAAGATGTACATACAAACGCACACACACGGATTCGCTATTAAGTAATAGTTTGTTAAGGGAAAACGTTCATGTGTGAATGTATACTCACTGAATACTGCTACAGTTGAAAGTAGTAATATTCAAGCCGGATTCAGACAGATAGAAATAACGAAAGCAATTAGGAATAAAACAAATTAAAGAAAAAAATTAACGAGGTAACACTAAGCAATAAATAAGAAATAGACATTATTTGTTAAACGAACACCTTTTTTGTAATTTTTAATTGACATATTTTAATCTCTCTCTCTCTCTCTCTCTCTCTCTCTCTCTCTCTCTCTCTCTCTCTCTCTCTCTCTTTTTCTCTCTCTCTTCTCTCTCTCTCTCTCTCTCTCTCTCTCTCTCTTTCTCAACCGCCCGCTCCGTGGCAAGGGAGTTACGGACGCAGTTCGTAATCTCGCATACCCGCGTTCGAAACACAGCCTCGGTTGATTTGGCAGCAGGCCGACTTGCGTTGGTTTTTTACTAAATGGTATGGGTGCCGGTCGTTTAGAAATCAATGGCGAACGTAATCTTGCCAAGAAATCACAATAACAAATGATTCTGGTGTTTACTGCAACGTCCTGTAAATGATATACAACTAACTTTTAACTCTCTGTCTATCTATCTATCTATCTATCTATCTATCTATCTATCTATCTATCTATCTATCTATCTATCTATCTATCTATCTATCTATCTATCTATCTATCTATCTATCTATCTGTCTGTCTGTCCGTCCGTCCGTCCGTCCGTCCGTCCGTCCGCCCATCCGCCCATCCGTCCGTCCGTCCGTCCGTCCTTCTGTCCGTCCGCCCGTCCACCCGCGCCCATCCGTCCGTCCTTCCATCTATCTATCTATCTATCTATCTATCTATCTATCTATCTATCTATCTATCTATCTATCTATCTATCTATCTATCTATCTATATATCTATCTAATCTATCTATCTATCTATCTATCTATCTATCTATCTATCTATCTATCTATCTATCTGTCTGTCTGTCTGTCTGTCTGTCTGTCTGTCTGTCTATCTATCTCGCAATGGAGTTAGACCCTCAGCCAACTCATCCCAAGTCGCCCTATCCTTTCTTAGCTCATACAGCTACGCCCATATCCTCCCAAAATTATTTATTTCTGTCTCTAATTTACTTGTCCGCGTGTTTTTAGGACTTCCTCTGTTTTGTTTGCCCTGTGGAATCCAGACAAAAGTCTTTCTAGTTGTAATAGCCTCAAGTTTTCTCCATTTATATACTTTCCTGCACGAGTGTCTTGTCTTTACCTTTTGATTCACTTGTATTTGTTTAGTTCTCTCCATGGGCTCCACGCTGGAGATTCTGTCGTACCATTTTAGTCTTATTTTTCTCAAGCACCAATTAATTAATTACTGCAGTTTGTATGTAATCGTTTTAGTTTCCAGTTCCCAATATGGAGGATAGGCGGTTGAGCTGTTAACGCCTCTGGAGTGTTTATGTTTGTGGCTTCGGTTTACTTACGCGTTTTCCTCATGTCGGGCTGGTAGTGCGTGGTTCCTTGGCCCTGCTACTGAGATGAGTGCATGGAGCGACACTGTGAGCTGTGAATTTCGTGTGGAGTGCTTTTACATCTGTCCGCGGTTGTTTAAAGCATGAACTGCATGTTCAGAAAAAAATGGCTGTCGCCAAACAAACTGGGTTGCCTTATGCAGTAATGTGTGACTGCTGGTTTTCTAGTGACTACCGCTTCCATCGACGATGCACTGTATTTTTCGTGGCGGACTTTTGTGTTGGCATTCTGGCAGCGGCATTATGCATAGTATACCTGTGCGGGCTGCTAGTTTGTCGAGACCCCTGTCTGTTCTACTTTTTAATGGGGCAGCGAGGAGCATTTTGTGTTTTATTCACTGGCACAGAAACGGAGCATAATGTGACGACCCTTTGCCGTGAAGTTGGAACCGCGACTAGCTAACTAACTCTGTATTTCTGATCCATACCGTAATACCGGTTTAACGTAATAACTTAATGATCTAAGTTTTGTGCTAAATTTAGTTTCTTTTGACTTCGGTAAATTTCCTAATACTATAAAAGCTCCTCTTGCCTTGTGTATTCTTATTTTAATATCTTTATCTATTCTACATCTTTGTCTAAATTGCTACCTTAGTTGGTTGTATGACTGTCGTGCTTGTTGTTTGTTTGTATCTACCGTTTTATTATAACATGGAACCCACACATACTTTGCAATTTCTTACAGACGGTTTATTTAACTCACACTCATTTAACAGAAAGCTTAACAAAACTGTGAAAAGTTCAACAAACTTACCCTTGTAAAGGTCTCAATCTATATTATAGTTTAAATATCCTAGTTTAGTCAATATAATCCAACAAAATAGTCCGTATACGGAGTTACTGCGCAGTTATTTCGGATTACAAGAGATACACTAGACACGAGCCGCGCGATACACACAACTACAAAAGACCGCTTTTCTGGTGTAAACAGTATCCGTCTCCAAATGAGAAAGAGAGAAAGCCCACGAACAGAATTGGGCACTTCGATTTTTTTCCAATTTGCATCCGTTGCCAGGGAAACCTTAGCTGGCTAAGATAATATTTCGGGTCTCCCGGAGCGCTGCTGGAGACTGTATTCAATCAATAATGGCAGTGCTAAGACCCTGTAGAGTTTTAACTACTTTTTCCAACGCAGAACTTAACATAGGCGATGACGAATGGAGTTAGGTTAATGAATTTTAAGGTATTGATTAGCTTCTATAGAGCAGTAAAATATAACGAAGGGCAAGAAATATGAAACAAATATGGTGAACTAAATCAGATGTGCACGAGTTTGGCAACAAATAATGGTTGAATGTTGACTAGTTGATGCTGCAAACAGAATCAACACAAAATATAACCATGGCTATTGACGTAGTGTTAAACACACACAGAAACAGGCGAGGGTGCCACCCAAGTCTCCAGCAGCAAAAAAGAAAAAGAAAACCTCCAAAACCAAAAACATTCTTTTTCTTTTTTGTTTTTGTTTAAATTATTGTCTTTATCTTAGCTGCTCTCCATGCTGTGCCAGCAAACTTTTTCATGATTGCCACTCTTGCTCGACGTGTCCCAGCCTGTGTCTTAAATGTCTGGCGACGATCAAATGTGACACCAGGGTAGTTTGAATTGTCTTCCTGGCCAAGTGTTTTTCCATACAGATCGAGCTTATGATGTTATGTTTTATTTCAGAGGGAGAAAACTAAGCACGTTGTTTTCTCCTCACTGATCTT
Source organism: Cepaea nemoralis (assembly GCA_014155875.1). Taxonomy (NCBI): domain Eukaryota; kingdom Metazoa; phylum Mollusca; class Gastropoda; order Stylommatophora; family Helicidae; genus Cepaea; species Cepaea nemoralis. The sequence continues at coordinate 24,833 of JACEFZ010018422.1, forward strand.
GGTGACAACTGGTAAGATCGAGGGGAACAGACCAAGGGGAAGACCTAGAAGCAAGTACCTGGATGGCTTGGCCTTATGGTATGGTCGAGACAGAAACACGGAGCTGATCCACGACTCTGGTGATCGAGTGAGCTGGCAGAACATGACCGCCCACGCTTACCGGCATGGCACATGATGGATGGATATTAATTAGCATTATTTTTTACCATTCCTCTAACACTGTTCTGGCTTGACTCATACTGTTATTTGTTGCGCTAACATGTTTTCTTTTCTTCAGAATTCCATATTACTAAGTAGGTCATCTTCAAAGGAGGAAGTGTGTACTCTGACAGAAAAATTTTCTGTAATGCTGTTTAGATATGCTAGGAACAATATTGGTGACCGAACTCACCCTTGGAGGACACCTTACTCCGACACCATCTTTTTACTGGTTTGTCTTTGTACTTTTGTCCTAACACTTCTGTTCTCAAGGTAGCACGTGATCCATTAGTAGATTTTCCCATCCACCTGAGTGTTTGCAGTTTTACTTTTAATTCCTACCTTCCATATTTCATCCAATGCTGTTTCTAAATATATCTAGACTGCTAGAGTATGCTTTATTTCTTGGAAGGCAGCGTCTGTTTCCTGATCTATATATGTTGTTTGATCTTCTGTGAATCTGTACTTTCTGAACCCTTCTTGTTACAGAATTAAGAGATGTTTTCGTCCAGATGTCATATTAGCTGTCATTGATAATGCACTTCATTAATTTTCTCATACAATTAAATATTGATAGGACATTGTCGGATGTATGGTTGTTGGGTCAACCCCAAAGAGATAAAGGATACTAAGTTCCTCTTTCTCAATGTGATTCTGCCCATTATAATTAATTTAGCTGTTACTGGCTCAGTGGCTTGAGACCTTAAATAGAGTTTCAGAGAACCAAGGAATACTTCCAGGAAACAAATGAAATGTTTTCTCTAAATACCGAAAATATCCTTTTGGTTGTTCCTTGTCTCTCCTCTCTCAACTAAATAATTATTAATCTAGGGTTGTTAATTAAAACAATTTTACTACTACAAGAGAACACTCAAATGAGAAAATGATCCTTATTTTTCATAATTTATTACACATAAATGGTGCTATTGTTCATTAATGTCATAAACATACAACAATCAATTCATTAAACACACAAAAAACAAGCTCATGTACATGTATTTCTCTAACGATACATATCTCCTGGCTGTGCCCAATATTATCCACCCCACCAGTAATGTATCAGTCTTCTATTATCTTTATTGGGCCGCTTCTTCTGGCCTTTGTATAATCTGGGTAGAAAAAACTGTATATACTCTGATTGGTCACCCATCAAGTTCTTGGATCTCTGCGGCAATCAGTCAGTGCAAAATATATGTGCTAGTTTCTTGAGTGTTATTTTTGTTTCAGGATAAGATGATTTCTGCACCTAGATAAATATAGACTAATTTATCTAGGATACCTGTCCTATATTGGTAGAGAAATCTGCAGGAAGTTGCTGTGGACTAGTATTTGGCCTCACTATATCACCTGCCTCACTCAGTCAAGCTGCTACATTCACAAAGTCAGGTCTATATTTAGATGGATCTAGCCACTCCTGAAATTTCAGCATCAATCGTAAATCTAATGATATCATCACTATGAACATCAGAAATGAAACGCTGTACACTTTCAAGAAAACCACAAAGAAAAAGACATAGAAGAATTGTGATCCTAGGAAAATAAACAGTGGAAGGAACAGAGTCTTGGTGCTCTCAAATAGTTATCCCCAACATAATTTGTTGTTCTCCATCCAATCCGTCATTATATAGCGCTCAGGGTTTAGACTAACAGATACGCAGTGTCGTCTTCTCCCATGCCTATCCTCCATGGTCTACAGGTTGAGTAATACTTTGATTGATCTGGAATTTGACAACTATGTTATCCCTTCTTTTCTGTACATAATTAGTTTCTCTAGATCTCCTTCCCTTACAAGAAAATGGTATCATCCATTAAGGGTTTTTAATCATTCCCCATTGCCATGAGTATTTGGTTATAAACGTAAGTACATTATGGTATCATCTCTTGTATAACCTTCAGGTGAATTCTTTTCTAATCAACAGTTTCAAGGCGAGTATATTCCATCCTTTTCACCATGTATGTAATATGTCTTTACCTCATTTATCATCATCATCATCATTAGTATCATTATCATCATCATCATCATTATCATCATCATCCTTCAGGACACAATACTATATGATTGTAACCTGAGTTATATGCAACTAGCTGACCCGGCCCGGCTTCGCCCAGTCCTTGGTGGGGAGCATCTCATTTAATTCATATAAGTAGTCATATAAGTTCCCGTTCCCGTTACCGACTATCTGTCTGTCTGTCTGTCTGTCTGTCTGTCTGACCCGGCCCGGCATCGCCCAGCTCCTGGTGTGGAGCATCTCATTTAATTCATATAAGTAGTCATATAAGCTCACGTTCCCGTTCCCGACTATCTATCTGTCTGTCTGTCTGTCTATCTGTCTGTCTGTTTGTCTGATCCGGCCCGGCTTCGCCCAGCCTCTGATGGGGAGCATCTCATTTAATTCATATAAGTAGTCATATAAGTTCCCGTTCCCGACTGTCTGTCTGTCTCTGTCTGTCTGTCTGTCTGTCTAATCATTTATTGGTTGCAGTTAGAACAACCTTAGATAAACGAAGACCAACTTACAAAAAGCATTAGAAAGAGCACTTGAAAGATCTTTACATCATTCCCCCAACAATTAACTTGGGTAAATGGAGCAGCGGCAGCAGCAGCAGAAGAAGAAGGAAAAAGGAGAGTAGGAGCTGGAGGAGGAAGAGGGAGGTGGAGGGGGAGGAGGAGGGAGGAGGAGGAGGAGTAGGAGGGAGGAAAAGATAGGCGGGGAGAGAGCAGGAGGGAAGGAGGGAGGAGAAGGAGGGAGAGTAGTAGGGAGGAGAGGGATTAGGAGGAGGAGAGAGGGGGAGGAGGAGGAGGAGGAGGAGGAGGGAGGAGGAGATGAGGGGGGAGGATGAGGGAGGGGGGAGGCAGGAGGAGGAGGAGGGGTGGGAGGAGGAGGGGGGAGGAGGGGAGGAAGAGGAAAGGGGGGCGGAGGAGGGCGGAGGAAGAGGGAGGAGGAAAGGGGGGGGAGGGGGGAGAAGGAGAAAAGGGGAGAAGAAGAGGAGGGAGGGAGGGGGAGGGAGGAGGAGGGGGAGGAGGGGGGAGGAGGAGGGAGAGAAGGGAGAGGGGGGGAGGAGGGAGGAGGGGAGGGAAGGAGGAGGGAAAAAAGGGGGAGGGGGGAGGGGAGGGAGGAGAAAAGGGAGGAGGAGGGGTGGGGGGAGGAGGAAGGGGAAAAGGAGGAGGAAGAGGTAGGGGAGGAGGGGGGGAGGGGGGGAGGGAGAGGAGGGAGGAGGGGGAAAAGGGGAGGAGAAGGGAGGAGGAGGGGGAAGAGGGAGGAGGAGGGGGGAGGGGAAGGGGGGGAGGGAAGGGAGAGGAGGAGGGGAAGAGGGAGGGAGAAGGAGGGGAAGGGAGGGGGGGAGGGTGGAGGAGGGGAGGAGGAGGGGGAGAGGGGAGAAGGGAGAGGGGGGAAAAGGAGGAAGAGGAGGGGGGGGGGGAGGAGGGGGAGGGGAAAAGGGGGGGGAGGGGAGGAGGAGGAAAAGGAGGAGGAAGGGGGGGAAGAGGGGGAGGGAGGAGGAGGAGGAGAAAGAGGGAAGAGGGGAGGAGGAGGGAGGGGAGGGGGGGGGAGGGGAAGAAAAGGGAAAGGGTAGAAGGGGAGGGGGGAGAGGAGGAGGAGGAGGAAATAA
>JACEFZ010018423.1:5000-29886 GCA_014155875.1 Cepaea nemoralis
GTTGACTTCTGATTCTTGACTTGGGGACGTAACTTACAAGCACCTCTGAAGTATGACAGCGAGGGACACTGGTAATAGGGTAAACTAATTCGCACACACAGTACAGTCCAGTGCACTAGAAGTAGTAGTACGTGTATGGACTACGTTTGAGTTCAAAGCCAGCGAAATTTAAAACAAAATCTTTCGTATTCTCTTCATGCGATCATCGGTGATCTGAAGAACTGGCACCACCAGAAGACCAACTTCAGAGTTCCTTGTAATGTCGCTACCGCTTGGAGATTAGTGTTGATTAAGAGGGCCAGCAGAGTTTTCTTAACTTACACGGAGAGGACAATCTTGCCTGAAGTGAGGGTAGGGGAGTAAACGAGGGGGTGGGGAGAAGACAAGCCAGAGTAATGTGTAAGAGAAGAAGAGTTAATATTATTGGTGACAGCTGTTTAAACTGTCAATAAAGCAAAGAATATGTGTGTGCGTGTGTATATAAGTGTGTTTGTGTGTGTGTGTGTATTTATATAGAATTGTATCGGGAAAAGAGCACAAACCCACCGAGACGCTGGTGACCGTGTGAGATGGCGAGCCATGACCACGCCTATTGACATGGAACACTGTAATGATGATGATGACGATATATATATATATATATATATATATATATATATATATATATATATATATATATATATATAAAAATGGGTGATTGTGTGTGTGTGGTGTTAGTTTAGTGTGTGTGTGGTGTGTGTGTAGTGTGTAGTGTGTGTGGTGTGTGTGGTGTGTATGTGTGTGTGTGGGCGTGTGTGGGCGTGTGTGGTGTGTGCGTGGTAAAAGCAGTACTACTGTTGAACCGAGAAAGGCAGTCACCATCATGGTTTCATTAGTAACGAAGGGACACTTCCTAACTGCACCTCCATGTAGTAAGTTAAGGACGAAGCATACCTGTATGGCAAACGCAGCCCTGTGGTCGTAGTATCCCTCAGGATAAGTGGACATCTCTGTACCCGTGCAGGGCAGGGCGCTTGTGTGCCCTTAAAAGTCGACAATTGCTTTCAAAGCCAGTGGTAACATGCCCCATCCTGAGGTGGGTGGCAAGGGAAACCACTGAATCAAAACACAGTCAGAGAACGACTTTAGACAAATGTAGGAAAGGTATATAGAAAGGGCATTAGAGGGAATGGGAAAGTTAGGTAATGTAATAAAATGTATGGGATAGATAGAAATTAATATCCAAGCAACGAGTGTGATCAAATAGGCAGGGTCTATAGAAAATAGTATTGGATAAACACATAACAGTCAAAGCATTGCTTTGCTGATCCTGCAGCTTCTGTGGTTTGTCTTATTCAAGGCGTACTGGTGTCACATTTCCTCTGGAGTAAATAAACTAGGCATACCGAGTGCGGGATCATGCAGTGTGGTCAACACATGGTCTCTAAATTCACACCTGGCTTTGCGCTATGGAGAGGTATAACTATTTTACAAACTATCGTTTGTCGAGACTTTGAGATACCATTCAATCGCATACATAATAATATATTCTGGAAATGATCAACACGAAAAAGGAGTATGACGAATAAATAAGGAAACAGTTAAATAATTTAGTAGTTATTGAAGTATTTCAGATTAAGTTGTCATCATTAAAATCAAACTCAATCCAAAACATATAAATTGTATACAAATGTATGCACAATCAATGAAAAACATTGTATACAATACGTAGTTGACATTGTAAGTTATAAAAAGTATTCTTGCATGTCACATAGAACCAGTTCTAACATACGGCAGCAAATCATGGACAATTAGTAAACAAACGAACCAATCCCTGGGGGATTTGGATATGTGGTTTCATAGAAATTAGTTGAAAATCATTTACATGACGTCGCAGTCAACCCAAGCGTTTTTTGGCTGTTCTTAGCATTTCTAATCAAGTTTATGTTCAGTAGTTTGCCACTGCATTTACAGAAGAATGCTGACAATTTCCTTGACAGCTAAAATGCGTAACCTGGACATGTTGTGGGAGGCAAAGACACAAAGACATCTTATCACAAACCTCAGAGGCAGTCTTCAGTTTGTGGCCACATTTTGAGAAGCCAAATGTAGGAACATGTGACAACTGGAAGGATATGTGGACAGAGAGATAGACGAAGACAGCGAGGGAGATGTAGCGACAAAGTAGAACATTGAGAGAGATTGGCAGATGGAGAAAGAGAGATGGATAGAGAGTGGTAGAGAGAGAGAGAGAGAGAGAGAGAGATTGGGAGAGAGTGGGAGATAGGGAGAGATGGTTAGAGAGTGATAGATAAAGAGAGAGAGAGAGAGATGAGTGAGAATGCGATATAGAAAAAGATTGAGAGAGAGAGATGAGAGACATTGGGAGATGGACAGAGATGGATAGAGAGTGGTAGATAGATAGAGAGAGAGAGAGAGAGAGAGAGAGAGAGAGATTGGGAGAGAGTGAGAGATAGAGAGAGATGGTTAGAGAGTGATAGATAGAGAGAGAGAGAGAGAGAGAGAGAGAGAGAGAGAGAGAGAGAGAGAGAGATGAGTGAGAATGCGATATAGAAAAAGATGGAGAGAGAGATGAGAGACATTGGGAGATGGACAGAGATGGAGAGAGAGAGAGAGAGATGGGAGAGAGTGGGAGATAGAGAGAGTTGGATAGCGAGTGGTAGATGGAGAGAGATGAGAGAGAATGAGAGATGGAAAAAGATGGAGAGAGATGAGACAGTGGCAGATGGAGAGCGATGAAGAGAGAGATGAGAGAGAATGGAGATTGAGAGAGGATGTGAAATGGAGAGAGAAATGAGAGAGAAAATGGGACATGGAGATGGATCGAAAGAGAGAATGGGAGATGTGGAGAGATAGAGAGAGAGAGAGAGAGAGAGAGAGAGAGAGAGAGAGAGAGAATGGGAGATGAAGAGATGAAGGGAGAGATTGAAATAGAGAATGTGAGATGGAGAGAAAGATGAGAGTGAATGGGAGATAGAGAGAGAGATGTGGAGAGAGAAAAATTGAGAGAGAGAGGCGGAGATAAATAAAGTGAGAGAGATTGAGAGAGAGATGGAGAAAGATAGATGGAGAGAGAGACGTAGTGAAAGACTGAGAGAAAAAAAGATAGAGAGAGAGAAATTGAATGGAATATGGAGAGAGAATGAGAAACAGAAAGAAATGCAGGCAAGCCTAAACTGCCGTTGTGGGGCAATGGCTCCTAGTGCAATCGCCATATGTTCGAATCCTTTTCAGGGGCGTGAATTGTGTCATTGAATAGGGCTTCCAGTTCGACCCAGCCTAACAATGGGAACCAAATATTATCTGGGCAGTACAAACGTCCGGCATGATAATGACCACATCATCCATCAAGTGTTGGTTGGGCTCACACAAGAGGCTAGAGTCTTAAGTGCAGAATGTGGCTTAGATGTTCATACCAAAAAACAGGAAATCTATTATAATTAGCAGTGAAAAAGAGAGGTCATTAATGCACATCACAGTAAACTGGGAGATATTAGAACAAGTAACACGTTTCTCCTATCTTGGACATGTAATGACCGATGGTGGCAAAGCTGAAAGAGAAATGAAAATGAGAACAGGAATGGCAGAATGTGGCTTAGATGTTCATACCAAAAAACAGGAAATCTATTATAATTAGCAGTGAAAAAGAGAGGTCATTAATGCACATCACAGTAAACTGGGAGATATTAGAACAAGTAACACGTTTCTCCTATCTTGGACATGTAATGACCGATGGTGGCAAAGCTGAAAGAGAAATGAAAATGAGAACAGGAATGGCTGAAAATGTTTTCATCATCATGAAATCGGTATTAACATCTAGAGCAGTGATTCTCAGCCTTTCATCTTGGCCCATGCACCCCTCACCATATGTTCAGAATGTCTTCCCCCCCCCCACCCCCTTTTCGCATTTCCTCCCTATAAATTCACCCCACCCTTTTTTTCCATTACACAGTATACGTAAAAATGGAAGCTAAATTTAATAACACATACTAGAACAAGTCTAGACGTCTACATAAAACGTGATTTGGGGATCTACTTACGTTATAAAACGAATTTCAGAAGAGCGAGAAGTATAAAACCGTAAAGTATGGAGGGAAAATCAATATCAAGTAATCAGTTCTTGTATTAATGTGATCTTGAAATAATCTTATCCCCCCCCCCCCCGGAAATCCTAACATTCCCCCGGGGGGGGGGGGGGGGAATTCCCCACCGGTTGTGAACCACTGATCCAGAGATTTAAAAATGAGAATTGTCAAATATTATGTATATTTAACACTACTGCGTGGCGCTGAAACCTGGACAATAAATGAGCAATTAGAAAGTCGACGAGAGGCCCTGGATATGTGCATATGAAGAAGAATAAGTCATATTTCATGGGAACAAAAACAATGCAATACAGTGGTTCTAGAAATTCTGGGAATGAAAAGAGAGTTGGTGAAAGAAATAAAACAGAGTCACGTGAAATATTTTGGCCTCGTTAAAGGACATACCACTGTTATAAAAACCATACTGGAGGGTAAGAGAGCAAAAGGTAGACAACGATACAAGTGGGGAGATATTATCCAGAGATGAACGAACAGCAGTCTGATAGAATGTAAAATGAGGGCGACAGACAGAACGAATGTGCCAATGAATTTTATTTTCAAAGAGTCACAGATTGGGCACACAGGCCCGACTTTCATTCAGCTCTTTCTACCACCCATCTTTCATACATCAACATTATCTATTGTGCATGTAACATTCACTTTAAGAAAACATTGTGAAATGTAGGGCAGACTGTGTTGGAGATCCATTGCAGCCAACTTTCATTGTGGAGACATTACTGGATTGTTTAATTGAAAGACGTACACCTAATATGTTGCATTTCAAGAAAAAGCATCTTTAACTGTGTAGTGTATTCCGTGTTTCGACATTGTACTAGACATCCTGTTATCATTATCATCCCGTGTTGTGACTGTTGGCATACTTTGTGCAGACATAAATAAACGAACCTTGTGTAATCTGTTGTACCTGAAATCTGTGTCTTTGTTTGCACTGCCTTGTTATCTGTTTCACTTTAACTCTTTGAGTTCCATGTGTTTTCACAGCAGAAGCGCAAAGAGAAACTAATAACGAAATACTAGTACATCACGTGTAAGAAAGTTAAATATATACTGGGTGCCGTGGTAGCCACAAAATATAGTTTAAGAATGGAGGTGGTGGCAGTCGTAGTTTCCGCTGGCTAGAGGACAAGCAGCACACGCATGTCGTGATTGTAACGGACTCACAAAAGTACGATAATAAAGGTGAAGACAGGCATGTTTCGGTCATAGTGGCAGGCTCCCATTCAACAAACAAAAATAGAGAGCATCCGTTGGATTATTTCCACATGACATGCTGGTGTGTTGGGACGAGCCGGCGGACAGATTGGCTGAGTCTGCAGCAATGGATATGGTATTTAAGCATGATAAGTCAGATATGGTTCGGGTCTTTTGGAATCGTGTGTATGGTGCGGAAGAACAGATAGATTGTCACGATTTGGAGAGAATGGTACTTCAGAGAGTGAGCAGAGGAGCAGGCCGACACTCAAGGTTCCGAGTAAAGTTCAGACCGACATGTAATCAGACTGCTACTAGTACCAATAGTGTTGGGACTCTTTGCTGGCTGTTGCTGATAGGCACCAATCACGCATGGGAAAGTCCCAAGTGCTGTGATGTCGATTCTTGACTCAACAAAACTGGGTGCTGTAGTAGTGCAATGTTTAACACGCGTGCTTGTCTTCGCAGTGGTGAAGTTTCGAATTCGTATCCAGACGTATTTGAAATGTTGACCTGGGCCCCAGATCTACCCGGGCTAAAAGAAGTATTTGAAAATGTCTTGGGACGTAATGGCGGTAATCGTAATATTGACCACATTACTCTAGAGTGGTGATTGGTGTAGCACCATGTACATAACACGCTTCATGGCGTGTTCAATAAATCCCAAAATATATCTCCAAAACAGCTGCCAGATGTCTTTAGTGTTCTGTGATGAAAGTAGTGATCACTCGATCTCTCTTAATGCGACCCCACTTCTAGTGGTGGAATTATACACATAGTTATATAGCAATGTACACATAGATAGCGAAACCTCACTTCTAGAGGTGGAATCATACACATAGTTATATAGCAATGTACACATAGATAGCGAAACCGCACTTCTAGAGGTGGAATTATACACATAGTTATATAGCAATGTACACATAGATAGCGAAACCCACTTCTAGAGGTGGAATCATACACATAGTTATATAGCAATGTACACACAGATAGCGAAACCTCACTTCTAGAGGTGGAATCATACACATAGTTATATAGCAATGTACACATAGATAGCGAAACCGCACTTCTAGAGGTGGAATCATACACATAGTTATATAGCAATTGTGACATGTTTGATTGAGTTGCCAGAGGACCTAGTTAGTAGTGTTCTCTGGAGATATATCTTGAATAATAAATAACAAGATAAAGGATATGATTTAGCACGTTTTGTCTAGAGGTCACTCAAATGAGCTAATCATTCCCGCCATAGCCTTTTTGGAGAACATTTTTCTTTGGCTCAACCCCCACTGTGAGACTATTATGTATCTACACAGAAATTTATAAAAGAAGTAAAATAGTTCACCCAAGGCCAGAGAAGATCTGAACTATTAGCCCCTGCACAACTGAGGATCCATCTCACTCATTATACTGTTGACAGTGTGCTGTTCGTCCGTCACATAGATTTTCTATATATTTTGTCAGTATGACCTATATCAGTTTGTCCCATTTCTTTGGGATTGTAGGACTCAATTATTTGTAGACAAACTTCAACAATAACTGTACATTACATCTGTTGGACAAGACATCTACATGACAGTTTCTTGACAAAAGTGGGACGTACATTCACAAGGAATTGTGTACACCAGCCATTGTACAAGACTTACATCATAAGAGATACTTGACAACATCTATACAAGACTTTTCACAATATGTATAACCAACCACAGCACTTAAGACAGTCACCAGAGACAACACTTGACAGCAACTGTACAAGAAATTCACTGGGGACATGTACTTAAAACACTGGTCCATGGAATACACAATTTATTGAGTTGATGGTGAGTCGAGTGATGACCATTGTCTCATCTCCTGTCATGTCAACACTTCAATTATTGCATAGAAAATGCATGAAATATGTCACACATGCAGGTTGATAAACAAGATACAACACCTCCCCATTACTCCACCCCCCACTAATAAACTTTCCTCCACCTCTCCTCTCTAATTACCACCACACCATTGACTTTTATCTCTTCTTCCACTGTTAATGAGGGAAAACCCAGGTAAGCCATAACCTGGGGCAAGCATAGGGACCTTCTGCTCCACTGGTCTGTTTAATCCTTTTAGCACCTATGATGGGTGTTGGACAGCTCAGGTTGCAGTTTTCCCCCATGATGATTTTCCAAGTCTGACTAATTATCCCCTACTGTCACAGTTTGAAGAAAAGCTACAGCCTTGTCTTTCACTGGTGAGTTGACTGTTTATGAAGTTGAGACTTAGGATGTTGTTCTCCTTTTCCTGTAGAGGAAGATCTAAGATACAAATATGTCCCAGTCTTCTTCATTTTCCTTCTCAGTCTATCTCACGTACTTTACATACAAGTCTTCATTCTGAAACACTGTGTGAGCACCAGGCTGGAGATTAACTAAGATAAGTCCTAGCCAAACAATCCATTGTCCCAGTCATTTCACCAGACGTTCTGAATGCGGTTAACGACCATAGACTTGTTGTTTAGTTCTCAGATGACATTTGATTGACTCAAAGATCACTGTCCAGTTCACCACTATTATAGTGCTTCAGATTGTGTGAGGCTCCCATTTATGCATTCAGCTGTTAAAGAGCTGAGAGAAAACTCCTCTTGATATTCCCACATTTTTGATAGGGAGTCACTTCTGGATCTAGGACTTCTGTTTAGTTGTCCCAGATGATATATGGATGGCCTCTCCACCATACTGTTCTCTGTCGATATATAAAATGGCACAACATCTCTTTACATATGTTAAAAGATAATGTTATTATACATCAACAGACACAGATTGGGGATGAGGAGGAAAAGGATGGGTGTGGTCCCAACACACCTCTCCTAGTTTTGATGATGCAGTGTATTTCACTCTGATGTACTGTGGTAATCACACGACCATATGCTGAGACAGGGTAGCTTAACACAATTACAAGCATTTATGTGGTCTAAGTTCCACCATTTTTGAACCACAGTAGATCTGGGCACAGGGAGGACCAGACACAGTACAGCAATCATTGTGACATAGCAACATGGGACAGGCATTGTGAAGGGAAATGGAAAATAGGCATTTACAACTGCAATATGCATTATGTATCAACTAATGGCATTTACCAAATTAGCAGACCAGACATCCATTCCAATGGCTGTGATGTTGGTGCATGAATGTCCTATTCCATATTCACACAGCAATGCCAGACCTCACCCCTTTTCTCAGACAGACCTGACTCACAGGTACATCATCTTTATCATCATCATCATGTGCTCTTTCCCCACTGAGTAATTTTCATGTCTACTACAGTAGGTATCAGAAGCTCAATTGCATAGCAATGGTTTACATATGCACCAAGCACATATGTGGAAAACATGTTTAGTCCCTGTAAGTTTGCATGAGCCATACATTATATTCAGCCAACTGAGACACAGGTTCACACACCTATGGTTCTCTTAGGAACTAGTTTATATGAACCATCCAACAGTAGAGGAAATAGTGTAATACTTCAGGGAGAAATGGTATTAATTCTCCTGAGCGTAATGTATCTACCAGGCATCACATAGACTTAGCAATTCTGGCGTGCCACATACAACCTGTTTACAGATGGATATTGAAGCATCTTTCCTTCCACTAGATGTGAGAGGCTATTTATTAAATCACCAACTCACTCACTCCATCATTCTCAGCGTTTTACAAAGGAACGTGTACATGTTTCATCACTCATTCCAAGTCAGACTGCCATGTTAACTCGCGAGAGCAAAGGTACAGTTGATTCAAGAATAAGTCATCCTAGGCATGAAGAATGCACAAGGGGTTTGGGTTTGCGAATTTGCCTGAGTGCGCTATACATTCATCAAGCATACGCAACCAGTCACAACAAGGGATTGATATGCACTTGGAGTATACAGCGTGAAAGACATTTCAAGGTTGAAGAAGCAGTATTCAGAATACTGGCGCACAGAAGTTAGGTTTTCCACTTTCACATTTTATTCATAAAATACTCTTATATTCTTCTCATTCGTTCACTAGGCACAACTACAACATTAAAGTATGTTTTAAAGTGGTACCTGTTGTCCAGAGAACAATATATTATTGAATCTTTAAGGGCATTGTTGGGTCATCACATCACACTAGCGACCGCTCCCGGTGAAATCCCCGCTCAACTAATGAGATTTTAAAATATGGCCCAGGAATAGCGTGGGCTCATTACTGATTAGCCAATGAAAACCAAGCGCATACCTCTGCCCTCCCCCAACTCGTTCTAGAACATACGATCTAATAATAGCCCTTCTATTTGGGATGGTCCCCGTTAAGACTTAAAGTATCTTTATGAAATGTGTCGGACTGGGAATGGGGATTCTGTTCCATCATGCTACAGCAATGTACACACAGATAGCGAAACCGCACTTCTAGAGGTGGAATCATACACATAGTTATATAGCAATGTACACACAGATAGCGAAACCTCACTTCTACAGGTGGAATTATACACATAGTTAGGTAGCAATGTAGACACAAATGGTGAAATACAGATAATACAAGTTGAAAACAGTCCCACGTGTTACTCCTGCAACAAAGTAAGAGATAATAAGCACTGACACAGTGTGCATAGCTTATAAATCAATCATGTGCCATGCCGGAAAGCGTGGACGGTCATGACTCGACATTTCACTCGATCACCAGTGTCGTGGATCAGCTCAGTGTTCCTGTCTCATTTTCACTCGGCCACAGAGTTTTGGAACGAAGACTTTACTCTTGTCCGGATTTCGCCCTGAAGTCAAGCCATCAAGATATTTAATGTTTGTCTTCCCCTTGTATCGAAACATAGGTGAAATATCATAGAGGGGGTCTTAAAACACACCGTGAAGAGAATCAGAGGCAGAGAAGAATCTGTTGAAATGTGTTTAAAGGGCAAGAGTATTGAGTTTATTGCAGCTGGTTGATTCCATTTGACTCGGTTTCTTTACGCAGGGAGCCATGCCGAAAGCGTCTTTCAAAGCACGAACTCTTAGCTTTGGCGACGGCCCCCAGGAGACTCTGAGAAACGTGCACTCGTACACGGAACGACGTGGCCCAGAATCGAATCCATAACTTTCGTAGCGAGAGGTAGGCCATGCAAGCAGGTCGTCACAGAGACACTTAGAAAAGAATAACATCGGGAGAACATGGACGGAGAAGAAAGAGATAGGACAAGATAGGACTGCTTGGAGTGAGTTGCTTGAGGGCCTGTGCTACAACGAGTAACGGAAGGCAGCAGCAGAGGAAGAAATACACTGGGACAATGATCACGTTAGCAGCCAGATTTTCTTGTTATTCACTGACCAAAAATAGATAGTAAGAGAACACATTGCATGATGGCTGAGATAAACAGAAAGATTCAGTAACACGTTACATATTTCTTGGGACTGAATGCTAATCTCTCTCTGTGGGCTCTAAATGGCTGAAAGGAATATTGTCTTGTGCTGTGTAGCCGAGATAGTGAAATAATTAATCGCTGTCTAAGAGATACTGTTTCCTAGCAATATGGGATTTCCTATGCCGCAATTCCGCCACTATCTCCAAGGTTTACAAAATGGAGACATCTACAATCAGATGTCGTCTCCCACAGTGTAGGTTGGCCACCGTTGGTCTTAAACACTTTGTCTCCCATGCTGGTTGTGCACTCTGCAGGGTTGCTGGTCCTCCGTCTCTTGATGTTATCTTCCCACCTTGTTTCCCTGGCAGGCCTGATACTCTGGACGTATCATTAAGTGAACAATCTTTAAAACTTAGTGACAACTGGCAAAATTGACTGGGAATAGTGCAGGGGAAAGACAGTTAGATGAATACATAGATGACCACAAGGCATAATCGGGGCAAGAATACATATTTCATCCAACACTGGTGATTGTGTGGGCTGGCGAATCAATAACCGACCACGCTTATCAGTTTAGAACATGAGGATGATGATGATGTATCGCTGTCTGAATCTTTTCATTCGTATGTGATTTCCATAACAGTGCTTGTTCCTTTAATGTGATCCAGTATGAGCATTCCTTCCAACCTCAGGCTACAGGGAGAATTGTGAAGGAATAGTCTGGTTCTTTTTCCTTGATCACAAGTAGTCTGACTATGGAATTCATGGCAGTAAGTAGAGCAGTTATATGGGTCGAGACACATACCTTCACTCGGGCATGCTTCGCTGGTGACTCAATGAATATGCTCAGGAAAATAGTGATGGGTTGGAACCAAAGACAGTGGTTGGTGTCTTTGGGGCGGTCACGGTTAGCAAAGATTTGTTTCATTTTCGTGCCAGGGCATCTGGTGTACGAGGAAATGAACAGACTGACAGGCTTGCTGGTAAGGTTACTGTGGAGGGAGGACGAGCCATGGACCAGGCTGATATACTGAATGCTCTACGAGAAGTACTTTTGCGAGAACTAAGTGATGACTCTGAATCTACAGCCATGGCCAGATTCCATGAACAGCTAGTTAAAAAAAGTGAGGCCAGACAAAAACACCGCAGAACGCTATAGAATATTAATATATCAACAGAGAACTGGTGTCGCGAGCCGCTACACGCTGCTGGATTTATTGAGGAAGGGATCGGAGCACGTATGGAACTGAATGGTTCGATGTCATGAGGATGATCTGTCGACTAACTTAATTAACTTTATGTGACCAAATGTTTAACACGTCTCTTTTTTAAAAAAGAAATCCTTTTAACTCTGTTTTCATTAGCAGCCTTTCTGGAACCTATGTATTTGATTGTTTTTTTTTCCAGTGAAATATTGCATATTCTTATGTACATTCACGTCTCCAGAGTTTTAATTTGACTTCTAAGTTGCTTGTTCATTGCTCAAATCTATGTGCCGAATTCTATAGTTAAATAATTATAGAATTTGATACTTCTTATTTTAATGCAATGTTTATTTGCTTTAGATGTTAATATTTTCATGTAGCTGAAAATACATTTGCTGATTCTCTAATTTACTTTTACTATCATAAGGTCTTCCTAATCTTCACACTAGTCTTTCTCTCTCTCTCTCTTCCCCCCCCCCGCCCCACCCTTCTTCTCCTCCTACTCCTACTCCTCCACTTCCTCCTCTTTATCTTCTTCTTCTTACCCCTGACACTGACCATGCCTCCGCACCTGCCCCGACTCCTGCCCTGCTCCTGCACTTAACCATAACCCTGATCCTAACCTTTAATCCTAACTCTATCCATACCCCTTTCCCTACCACTAATCCTAAACTTACGCCTACCGTTAACCCTACCCCGGCCCCGGCCCCTAACTCCAACCCCAACCCTAACCTCAACTCCAACCCAAACCTTAACCCATGTTCCTTACCCTTTAACCAATAACCCTTAAATATTGAGCACAACGCACTACTGGCAACGCTGATCGTATTTTGGTATGAACTTAAGGACTATCCACGTCAATGTGTGGATGGACGTGGATAGGCCTTAGGTTCATACCAAAATACGATCAGCGTTGCCAGTAGTGGTTAGTGCTCAATATTTAAATCTCAAATCCCGAAACAACCAAATAAATCAATTTGATTATTGCTCGCTGGAATTTAGGCAGCCTGGTGAGAAAACCTGATCGTTCGGGTCCACATCGATTGACGGACATCAGTCGCGGCGATCGGGCAAATCTTGAGCTACAGCCTGCGATGGGTGACGTTGTAATATTCTGTTATGATAATTTGGCCGTGTCCAGTGTGTGCCGCGTGGTTACACACCCGCTTCACACGCCAGTGATGCGGGGTTTGTTTCCGGATCCGGTCAAGGATATGCACTACTGACGAGCTCAAACGAGAGCGAAACTCGAGTCTAGTGCTTCCACATTGACGTGGGTAGGCCTTAGGTTCATACCAAAATACGATCAGCGTTGCCAGTAGTTGGTTGTGCTCAATATTTAAATCTCAAATCCTGAAACAACCAAATAAATCAATAACCTTTAACCCCAACCCTAACCCTAACTTTAACCCAGACAACAACAACAGCAGCAGCAACACCTACAAAAAGAACAAGCAACAACAGCAGCAGCAGTGGCAGCAACAACAACAACCAACAACAATAATAGCAACAACAACCAGTAACATCATTAAAAACCAGCAACAACAACAGTAATAACAACAACCAACAACAACAACGGGACAGTTTTAAAAATTCACTAGACGAAACAGGAACAAACAGAACTATTCAACTAGAACTCAACATAGAGGAAGATTGCTTGCAAAGACGTATACAGCCTTGGCACCACCATGTAAACGTCCAGGACCCTGTGACTCCTGTGCTAGCCGAGCTGATCGTCAACTCCGCTGGTTTTGTCGACGCTGTTTCCACGCTTCGGTTCGTCGCTTGTCACAGTGAGGGGAAGTTTGTGCGCCTCATCCTTCTTGCTCTAGACCCGCAAAGTGTGATGGCGCTATTTCATCACAGACCCATATCGGGCAATTTTCAAAATTGTCATCTACTCTCATCTACTGCCTAAAGCACCTTGCGGTGTAGGACAGGGCTGTCTTGAGCCTGCGGAATTAAGGATGCCTGACTAGTGCAGTCGCCGCGAAGTGTAGGTTACATAATATTAGGTTACTGATTAGCCTGATACCAGCGCTGTGGAGAATGGGTTAAGAAGATCATAGGCAATCCCATAAACCGCATTCGAAACAGCTGTGGGCGATACTGAACGTAATCTTGCCAAGAAATCACTAACAGACTTATAATGCTAGTTTTACTGCACGGATTGTAAAGGATATTCAATTAACCAACTGAAAAGTCTGATATATTTTCCATATAATCCTACTTCTGAAATAAATTGCACTAGCCAACCGATTGAGAAGGTGGCATGGGGGAAAATCATCAGCAGAGTTGATCCAGAAAACCAAAGACCGAGATCTGTGGAGAGACATGAACGCCTACGCCCGCTGGCAGCGAACTTTATAATGATGATGAGCGAACCTAACGGCCTAGTCTAGAAACGAACCTAGGACCTTATTAGCAAGAGGCAGACGGAGAACCTCTTGTCCACGGAAACCCTATCGGGAGAAATACACCTTTCACCAACCTGACCCCAACAAATGATACAACTTCTCAGTCTTTCACACGACTCACAGACAACCAACTGATAAAACAAAGCCTAGTATATGTGTCCATAAGACGAATCATAAACATACGACGGCACTTTAAAATAACAATACAAGCAACAATAACAGTTATGGTTAATAGAGTCATAAAATCCCAACAGAAGTTAAGCTATCGCCATATGATAGCATTATCTAAAATGGAGAATGACTTCTTTCATTTCGTTCATAAATTTTTAATCATATATTCTGGTAGCAAAAATACAGAGTGGTGCTTACCAAAGCCGACACCCCACTGTCAGAGTCTTAGACTTGGCTCGTTATCCCTAACACATGTGAGACAAGTACAAGTACAACATGATTGGACTTGAGACACAACGACACGAAGTTCAATGGATTTATTTACCGATCACATGTAATACGATCTAGTTTGGCATGTGATAATCATTACATTACATATATGGTACATCAATACACTTACAGACAACCCACAGCTTACAGTCTATCTCACAAGATGCACAAGCACTCGACTTTCGGGCACAGAACTACACAAGCCTTTCTCTCTCTAGACGTCCTGTCCGGTCCGAGTACCCCAAGCTGTCTGTCTGTTTCTCGCAACGCGCTTGCCCTCTGTGGATTCGCTTCACGAGGCCTGCGTGCGTCTTGCGTTGTCCTTGCCTGACCGCTGGCTATTGCGTCAGCCAGCAACCTGTAGGCAGGTGACTAATACTCGCCTGGCGGGCGTAACGATGTCGCTGCATCCCAGTTGGGACTTATTCGCGTGGCGGGCGTAACGATGTTCCTGCATCTCATTCCAGATTCTGACACGCTCCCCCGGGGCTTTTCATGAAAGATGTCATCTTTCATGTATACTCTATATACATAGCGGGTTAATATTTTAACCATGTCAGAATCGCTCCCTGTGTTGTTATATACATTGGTATAGAAATACATAATAATACATATAATGGCATAGACATACATAAGAAATGCAAGTTGTATTTTAAGACATGTGGTGTTCAATTTTTACCACTTGACAAGTTACATCCTCTCGATGGATGATTACCTAAGTTGCAATATTGACCCAGTCAGATCGGTAGCAACAGCTTTCCAAGCAACTACCTCGCAACCTTGAAAAAAAAGTAATAATATGCTCTTTGTAAACAAAACAAAAAAACATCTGGTAAGACCGTAATACGACCTATTTATAAGCCGTATTCAACGTTGGAGTTCCGACCTCATTTGGCCATGAGCTCTTCCGTCGGTCTACAACGTCGGTAACTCTATACCATGCCCAGTTGATGCCTCCTTGGAGTAGTAACAATCTGGCAACACCATGGCTATTTATATACACCACATATTCAAATACATTTCAATTTATCGCCCTTGGTGTAATAATGTAATAACAATTAAATGAAAGGGACATAATTTTAAACAATATTAAATTTAATAATTTACAATTATTTTTCTATTTCTCAGCGTCATCCCTTGATGCTTTTCCATACTAGCGAAAAAATGTCGATAGTATGAATAAGTTAATCAAGATATGATTCTAAGATTACACTAGATGAAACACTATTAATACACAATTCGTGTATTCGACATTGATGATTCTTAAACATTTTAGAAGCGTCATACCTTTTTAAGGTTTTGTTTGTCGTCTGCTAATTTTGGACTAAATTTCTAAATTATCCGGAAGTACACACGAACAGCTGATGTTGAAAGATTCTATAACACACTCGTTCCGGTCTGATGTAGCAACTCGGAATGTAACTGTTCTGATCGTTCATGTGTTGGATGTTTCGCTGGAAAACTTCTGGATTTCGTAGACTGCAGTGGTGTAAATGTCAAAGTTCAGTTCACTTTTTCACACACGGATTAAAAATATCACTGGAAATGTTCCACTCACAGATACCACTGATAAATTGGATAGTTCGCTTGCGGTAAGTTCAGAGCGAATGTGGCACTGTTCTTGTTTCGTAGTATATGTACAATTAATATTGTTCGCTTTCTACCACACACTACACAATTATTCAAGACACTTAATACAGTAATAATAAAATAAGAAAACTATATATAATGGGAATAAACCCTATCACATCAAATGGTAGACACACAGCTTTTTGTGGGAAAAAAATCTTCACTGATGGCTGTGTTGATCTGAGTGTATTTGACACACTGCACTCAGATATTAGTGCTTACTGGGTCGGTCGGACAACGGGACAACAGATCGGCAATTGTGTTGGTTCTGCCTGCAATATGTCGAACTTCAAAGCTGTAACCTTGGAGTTTAAGAGACCAGCGTGCTATCATTTGGTTGGTAGGCATTCCTGAAGTAATACATTTCAACGGACTATTGTCGGACTCAACAATGAAATGACGTCCCAGAAGGAATCTGGAAAATTTTGTTATACCCTAAACTAGAGCAAGGGCTTCCAACTGCGGTGTCGACCAAGAGCGTTCTCTAGGTTTTAATTTTCTAGAGAAATAATATACAGGATGTAGGATGTTATCATGTTCCTATAACAGAACTGCTCCAATCGCTACGGAGCTCGCGTCTGTGCGTAATCTGAAAGGAATAAGAAAATTTGGCAATTTGAGAATGGGATTCTTAACCTATTCTCAGAGAAATAAGATAAAACTTTCTGGAATGCAAATTTTAGGCATTGATTGTTTACAATATTTTCAGGTTGATTTTTCGTTAGTAGGTTAGTAAATTTTTCAGTCAGTTCAGCAAAATCAGGTATGAACTGTCTATAATAATTTAGTAATCCTAACACACTTCTGACTTGCTTTTTCGTAGTCGGAAGTGAGAGTTTCAGTATTTTGGACACGATGTTATCGTCTGTCGTGACAAAGCCATTAGATATTTTGTACCCCAAGAAGGATATTTCCTGATAGGCTATGTCTACTTTTGTCGGCTTTACCGTCAGTCCGTGCTGTCTGATCCGTTCAAATGTCTGCTGTAATGTCTTTATATGGTCTGTCATTGTCTTTGTGTGAACACAAATGTCGTCCATGTAACAGATAATGTTTGGTATGTCCACTAGTAAAAGTCGTGTCATACGTACGAATGTCGCTGGGGCATTGACCAGCCCAAATGGAAGTTTGCACCATTCGTACAGTCCCCAAGGTGTGGCAAATGCTGTCAGGTGTCTGCTCTGTTCGTCTACCGTTATTTGCCAGTAATCTTTCGTCATGTCTACCTTCGTAAAGAATCTAGAGTCTGTCAGTTCTGTCAGTAGATCTTCAGAGTTGGACATTGGTTCTAGATCAAGAAGAGTTATTTTGTTTAATTTCCTATAGTTGATACAGAGTCTTATCGTATTGTCCTTTTTGCGTACCATGACCATTGGAGATGAGAAATGTGATTGGGATCGTCTAATGATGTTGTTTTTCTCTAAACTAATGATTTCCTGATGTAAGGTTTCTTTGTAATGCACTGGAATGGTGTAAGGTCTGCATCTTATGGGTGTGTTTGAAGTGAGTGTGATGTGATACTGTACTAATTCTGTTTGTCCTGGATTGTTGGAGAAGATGGTGTTGTACTGTTGTATGAGATGTTTGCAGCTGTCTGTTTCTGCTTGAGTTAAGTTTGGGTTTATTTTGATTTCTTTCAAGCAGTTCGTCGTGTCTACTGCAGGCGTTGGAATTTCGTCACTATCTTCGTCATCTTCATGGTCTATTATTACTGTACAAGCTATTGTATCGTCTTGTTCGGTATCTCTGTTGTAATATGGTCTTAGCATATTGATGTGGAATATTTTGTGTTTGTCTTTTATTTTAATCTCATAGTCTACAGCTGAAATCTGTCTTATAACTTTAAAAGGTCCTTGCCAAGACTCAGTCAATAAGTGTCTGTCACTAGGTAAGAGAAGAAGTACGTCCTGTCCAGGTGTCAACGTTATTGTCCTGTTACCTTTGTCTGCATATTGTCTATATGTAGCACCAGATACTTTAGTGCTTCTTTTGCAATTATACAAGATTTGATGATTCTTTCACGCAATGATGTAACGTATACGTATGATGATATGGGTTTAAGTAATGGAGTGGCTTCAGTTAACATTTGATGATAGATAGTCAATGGGCCACGTGGTTTGGCACCATAGATAAGTTCAAAAGGAGAGAACCCAGTACTAGAATGTGGAACTTCGCGATAAGCAAAAAGTATAGCAGGCAAATACAAGTCCCAGTTGTTGGGGTGTTCTTGCGTGACTTTAGCAAGCATATGCTTTAAATCACCGTTAAATTTTTCTATGATTCCACTTGAGTGAGGATGGTACGGAGAATTGAAACATTGCTTCACCCCTAACATTTTGGTGAAAGCTTGAGTAGATGCGGCATTGAATTGTCTTCCCCTATCTGAGTGGATAGTGTCTGGAAATCCTATCCGTGAAAATATATGGAAGAAAACTTCCATTATATCATTGGCAGTTATGTTCTTTAGCGGAATCGCTTAAGGCCAGCGGATACATAGATCAATGATGGTAATAATATATTTATTCCCTCTGGTTGTTATCTGATTAAGAGGGCCCACTATGTCGACAGATATTTTCTCAAAAGGTCGACTGGCTAAGCCAGTGATTTGTAACTTTGCCTGTGGGTGTTTACCTTTCTTTACCAGTTTTTGGCAGATGTCACAACTTCTGCAATATTGCTTAATGTCATTGCAGAATTTGGGCCAATAAAACTGTGTTAGTAATCGTGATCTGGTCTTAGAGTATGCCATATGCCCTGCAAGAGGTATTTCATGGGCAAGATGTAAGGCTTGCTTACGGTATTCAACTGGCAAAACAGTTTGCTCTGTTGTGTTGTCACCTCTGGTATAATACCTGGTGAGGATGCAATTTTTCAAAGCAAAATGCCATCTTGCATTTTTGGTTACCTTTGGCTTTTGGCCGATCAGATTAAAATATTTAGACAATGAAGGATCAGCTTTTTGGGCTGTTACAAAAGTCTCCTTCATAGTTTTAGGAGGTAGTATCACTGGGCTAATCATTTCTATAGCCTCAGTTTGATTAATTTCGTCTTGCACTCTAGCAGTAGATCTAGTTACTGCGTTCACACATTCAATGATATCAGATGGTGGTGAAACAGTTTGATCAATGATGTCATGAGATCTTAGTGCTACATTCGCTACCATACATTCATTTGGTGGTACAACATTATCAATGATGATATTTGATGGTGATGATGTTAAGTTCTCATCAATACAAACAGATGTTAAATCATGAGGTATATCATTCACCTCTGGTAAATTTCCAATGATGATATCACAAACAGGGTTAGTTAATGCTGCGCATTTTACTTTCCCAGTGAGGAAAGGTGTTTGAATATATGCCCATGCTAATGGGTACTTTTCAATATTCCCAGAGAATGTTCTGCATGTTACGTGCCTGCCTGTATAGTCTGTAGGCATTATGAAACTTCTCTTTAGTCCAATAAGTGAACTTCCGGTGTCCCGAAGGACTGTAGCAGGCTTGCCATTCACATATCCCTGATGGATGTTTATTCTGCCTTTGGAGTCTATTACCAAATTCGCTTCTTCATTGGCAATAGGAATGGAGTGGCCGCATGTTAAAACGCCATCTTCATAAAAGGTATTACAAACAGTACATTTATTTGCGTTAAACATGTCAAAAGGCTGTGCTGAGTTCACAGGGTGTTTCTCTGATTGTTCTTCATCTGATGATGAACTATCAAATAAGGCGGCATTTGCTTTATTGGTCATTTGCCTTCCTTTACAAGCATGACGAAAATGCCCGTACGCCTTACAGAGAAAACATTTACGTGCATTTCTGAAGGCTTTACGCTCCCTATCTTGTCTATTTACGATGTTCTGTAGATATGTAAGATATGCGGGGTTCTTGTCACACATCTCACCTTGATGGTGTGAATAGTTACAATATCTACAATGATTGTATTTCTCAGACGTAGGCTTATATGGCTTTTGCCTATTATAGGGTTCTGATCGGGGTTTTTCATAGTTAGCCGATGCTACAAAGTTTGTATCAATAGCTTCACTAGCAAAACAATCTTTATTGGCTGTGTAATAAGCCGAACCACGTCTCTCAATCTGATCTACACTCGTACATTCATTCTCTTGCAAAAATTTCGAAAATGCTTATGGAAGGGATGAGATGACTTTATCCCTGATAATTAGATCTTCTAATTTCTGGTAATCTTTATTTATTTTGGCTGCTGAAGTCCATTTTGCAAATATGTCTCGGACTAAGCAGAGGTAGTCAGAGAACGTTTGAGTCGATTTCGGGCTCAATTTGCTGAATTGTTCTCTGTAGCCTGCCTCATCTAGCATAACATGTGCCATAATCTTTGATTTTAGATAATGGTAATCTTTCCTGAGGTCTTTGGGGATAGTCTCTATGACTTTCAGAGGTTCCCCTGACAAACTCCTCATGTAAATAATATTCCATTCAGACATTGGGACCTGGTAATGGTCCATTAAAGTTTCAAAATTTTGGGTGAAGGCTGCAATGCAGTCACCTGAGGTATAATTTCTTACAATACCTTGATATTTCTTATACTGGTTTTCTTTCTCCAGTCTCTCAGATTTCTTGGACTCTTTATTTATGGCAGTCTCAGTCTCAAGTTGTTTAATTTTTAGTTGCAATTCAAGCTCTTCTCGCTTACTCTGAGCTGAGATCTCTGCCTTTCTCAATTCATTCTCTAACTCTGCCTGTTTTGCTTTTGCAGATAGTTCTGCTTCTGCCTGCTTGGCAGCTCTTTCAGCCGCTCTTTCGTCGCGTTCCATCGCTTTCTCCTGTACTAGGAGGTATTCAGAGTATTTCCTTTCACTCCATTTTGTTAAATCATCACCCGTTAACTTCAGCTTCAAACCCATCTCTATGAAGTCGTTTAATGAAGACATGGTGGTAATAATAAATGCAAATGAGTGGTCAGATACACAATTAGTTATAAGTTGTTAGTATAGTGAAAAATTTACAATTTTGTTCAACTTACAATTTGTGCCTAAATTTGCATCCGAAAGTATAGAGAAAGAAAAATATACTCAAGTGTACTGGATGCGGTGAAGAACGGTTCACACTAGGGCTAGGAACTGTAGGGTCGCTAGTTCAAAACACGAATGACCTCTACGGGCAAGGGTTTCAGATGGCACAGAAAACCTGCTTTGTTTTGGAGGAAATAAATTAGCGTCTATTTGATGTGGTGTGTATGCTTGTCACTAAGTTTTGATTAGGTTTGTATGGCGTTGAGTGTAATTGTAGGTCGTAATGTCGTCAATCAACAATTTTTTTTTCAAAACACAAGTCACTTTCTTTCCGAAACTTTTTGCTTTCCACAAACAACTTCACAAAGACAATCTAAATATATCTTAACACTCTATAACACTGATGACACATCACTTACATCAAGATGACATTCAGTAAGGACATAGACATCAAGTTTACAAGATGGCGACAAGGTTACAATGGCGACGGTTTCACGGTGTCGACAAGGTCAAAATGGCGACAAGTTACACAATCACTGATGTTTTACACGTTTACAAGATCAAACAAATGTATGTACTTGACGTTCACATCTAGCCTCCATATTTAAACAATTTAATATAATACTATATGAGGATGAGACTTCACGTTAACATTTAAATGTACATTAACTCTGGACGAAAGTCACGTTCACAACTATGGTTCAATCTTAAATAAATTTCAATCGTTCAATGAGGATGCGTTATTCACGTTCACAACAATGGTTCAAACACGGACGATGCCCCCACGTTCACACATGTCAGAGTCTTAGACTTGGCTCGTTATCCCTAACACATGTGAGACAAGTACAAGTACAACATGATTGGACTTGAGACACAACGACACGAAGTTCAATGGATTTATTTACCGATCACATGTAATACGATCTAGTTGGCATGTGATAATCATTACATTACATATATGGTACATCAATACACTTACAGACAACCCACAGCTTACAGTCTATCTCACAAGATGCACAAGCACTCGACTTTCGGGCACAGAACTACACAAGCCTTTCTCTCTCTAGACGTCCTGTCCGGTCCGAGTACCCCAAGCTGTCTGTCTGTTTCTCGCAACGCGCTTGCCCTCTGTGGATTCGCTTCACGAGGCCTGCGTGCGTCTTGCGTTGTCCTTGCCTGACCGCTGGCTATTGCGTCAGCCAGCAACCTGTAGGCAGGTGACTAATACTCGCCTGGCGGGGGTAACGATGTCCCTGCATCCCAGTTGGGACTTATTCGCCTGGCGGGCGTAACGATGTTCCTGCATCTCATTCCAGATTCTGACACTGTGCCAACAGCTTCGGGCGGAGGAGCATATTATGAAGGGGAAAAAAAAAGGGGGGGGGGGTTACAAGCTTTATCCAATGCGAGGAAATGCAGCTGAACTGAATCATTGCCAAAGGATAATATATCGCCAAATATTAACTGCCGGTTTCCCTGGCCTAGAGGTTAGCGACTTTCTCCGTAATTCCGTATACTCTCATGAGTAACGTGACGCGCGTGAGAATCGGTGGCGGTTCTCTCCGCGTCGTTAACTTAGTGGTATATGAGCCGGTCGCTCAGAAAGCAATGGTAAACTACTGAGCGTAATCTTGCCTAGTACATCGACAGCAGCTGCAAAATGCTGGTGTTGACTGAAACGTCCTGTAAGGGATAAGCAACACGAAAAAAAAATATATTAACTCCGATTTCAACAGAAGGGCGATATATCGCCATATTTAGGTCAACGTGCCATTTGTGTTTTGTGTGTGTGTGTGCGCGCGTGCGTGCGTGCGTGCGTCGTGCGTGCATGCGTGTGTGCGTGTGTGTGTGTGTGTGTGTGTGTGTGTGTGTGTTATCTACTACAATTACAATGCACAGTGAAAGGAAAATTGCATTACAATACTTGTTCATTTGACTGTGTACCATGTTTGGTCTACAACCACTTTTTTTTTGGCACTGAATCAGTTAAAGACTAAATGTCATGGCAGGACAGACCAGGTCCTACGCCCTGGTCGGCAACTGGTCTAGGAACGAAGCTCCGAAAGGCAGACAGTTAGAGCATTGCTTTGCTGATCCGTCAGCTTCTGTGGCTTATCGTGTTCCAGATGCATTTTTACCTTTCCTCTGTAGTAAACTAGACAGGCCGAGAGAAGGATCTTGCTGCATGGGCAACGGACGGTCTCTACAGTTCAGCACTGAATTTCGAGAGGTATAACTCCATACCGCTGTAGGTTGTAGTTATTTTGCTTTTGTGTAGCACACTGTAGCTATTTATCGTCTGTCAAGACGGCAATATGCCAGTGAAAAACGCAGAAATCGAAATCATATTTCAAAAAGCAAGTGCGCTTTTATATCTGCTGACACGGATACTGAAATATCAAGTTATATCTTTGTCCGTAAATATAATACAATATAAAATCATTCACACTCAAAATAATCATCATCATCTCATGTTGTTCCTCTTGTACCTTGCGTTATCGAGGTGAAGCAAAAAACAACCGACGAATTCCCGTGTTTGATATCTAGCGCTGTTATGACCCCTACTTTAGTCCTGATTTCGTCATTTCTAATTAAATCAGGTCTAAAGAGGGGATAATAGCAGCGCTAGATTTAATTAGTAAATAACAAATGAAATCAAAACCTGCGAAATAAGATACCTTTGCAGAGTTGCCAATTTATCGATATGAGATCGAGTAAGATCTAATGTTATTCGACAGACAGCAATATCAACACTTTGTGCCAAACACATTGAAAAGCAGAGAATCGAATGGTTTATCCGTCTCGTTATGATGCACCATCCCCAGTTACCATCATTAGCGCTACACCAAAGAGGGTCTGATGAGAGAGCAAGAGTGCACCCAAGGAGAACATTAATTGAGAATACAATGACTCTGTAAAGTCACACGGAATGTCATTATCCAGTGCATATATGGAAAACTGGAACATAAACGTGTCCTACATACAAAGCTTAACGGCACAACTGGAAGGTGATGATGATGTTGAAAAACACGTTATAGCTGTCATGGACATTCGTTAACATCAGTTTGTGTTAGTGGACAGTTTTTGTACTTTGGTAAAGCAGATATGTAATCAAATTAAGTAGATGAGAGTGTGGTAGTGAGAGGGGAATTTTAACATCGATCTCTATCTAATATGTTATACTGAGGTAGGCTGATTCTGTAAGTGTGACTGGTCAAAGAACGCGCGTGAGAGGAACTAATGGAAAATGATATTTTAGATTTAATTTAGGGCAGAAGCAGGCAGACAGACAGACAGCCAGACAGACAGACAGACAGACAGACAGACAGACAGACAGACAGACAGACAGACAGACAGACAGACAGACAGACAGACAGACAGACAGACAGACAGACAGACAGACAGAAAGACAGACAGACAGACATATATCTATGTATCTATCTATCGATCAATCGATCGGTTAGTCGGTTGGTCGCAAGGCCGATCGGTCGATCGGTTTGTCTGTCTCAGTCCTTACGTCTGCCTCTCTCTACGTCAGTCTATATTTTTCCGGGC
>JACEFZ010018424.1:0-29472 GCA_014155875.1 Cepaea nemoralis
CATCCAGTGGGGTTGTTTGTCCATCAAAAATGATGATGACCATTCATTTCATCCAGTGGGGTTGTTTGTCCATCAAGAATGATGATGACCATTCATTTCATCCAGTGGGGTTGTTTGTCCATCAAAAATGATGATGACCATTCAATTCATCCAGTGGGGTTGAAAGTATGGAGCCGTGAGTTATAAGGTGGCTGATAAAGCCTATTTTGGCTCAAAATGGTCTTTGTTCTTGATGAACAAGCCCCCGAGTATTGATGAACATTTGTGGAACCCTTGCGTGTCTGTAGCCTTCAACTGTGATATTGTCTAGGGTGTACTTTGAAGTCTGCTGTGTCCTGGGGCAAATAAATGACACGTGACAAGACTTGAGGCTATTGGGTATATGGTGCTAGCCCCTGTTTTCTTAGACCAGTAGGCGTTCGAATGTGAGATCATCAACATCACGTCAGCCGCCTTTACTTTCCACAACATTTGCTGGTACAGATTTCAGGCCAGGTCGAGGTGGCAGGCCAAATTAGTTATAGCCACTGCCCAACTCGATGGGGACTCGAACCCATGGCGACAGGTAGCCATTGCGTTACTACGGCGCGCTGACTGTACAAATAGTACTATAAAAATAGTCTATAGCCATAAAAATAGCTCAATATGGAAACAGTTAAACTGACATTTAGCTATTTTTCTATGGTGGAGTATTGGTGCATGACAAGGCAGACGTGGTTGCGGCCTTGTGAGAGCACGTGCACACCTCGGAGCAGCAAATGGATCACCATGGTCTGGTAAGAATGAGACAGCGAGGAGTGACGAGGGGTGCCAGGGTCTAACTGGGATTGTCTGCATGGGGCTACTATCGATAAATCTTTTGTAGCAATACTTCTCGTGTCCAACAGGGGATGATTTATTCTTCTCTTCTTCTCCAGTCAGCACCCTGGTCATCTTTCAGCATATGACTTGCTGATGGTTACTCGGCCATACGTTATACATTACACCCACTCGAACTCTAGTTAATCGAACAGGAGTGAACTCAAACAGCAGTTAACTCAAAGACTGTTATAAGTTTCCTACGTATAATTTTCTACACAAACACATGTCACATTATCAAATATACAATCACTTATTCGACAGTCACATCACAGTACACTACATCACTATTTAAAAGCGTGGCTCAATGTAGAGCCATAACGCTGTATACTTCTCACCATGTCCACACAGGACGATGGATCAACGCAGACTAACTTGTCCCGAGCTCACTTCCTATCACCTGGAAAGTGAGTTCCAACGTTTTCACGTTGTGTGGAAAGTCCCTGCTTTCCACGTTCTAGTGTTCACTTGCTGAACACAGCCGTAACCTTTACTCTCTGACCTAGGCTATAGCTTAACCATGCCATGACGTCGTCAGGGTCATGACAAGGGGATCTGGCTGACGCTCGACGCTTAGAGGAAAGGTGAGACGCACATATAATCAGATTGCTACTGGTGCTATTGCTATTGGAACTCTTCGCTGACTGCTGAGGATAAGGACAGAGCGCCTATGGGAATGCCCCGAATGTTGTGATGTCGGTTCCTAGATCAACCAATCAATCAATCAATCTATGGCAGTATTAGCTCAATGTGGCAGGTGTGAGTTAGCAACCTTTCGTGGAATTGGAAAAAGGAAACTAAAAGTTGAAAATAGTTGGTAAGTGTTAAACTACATAACAAATGTAAAAGTTGTTAAAGAATCATTGTTTAATAATAAATCATTGCAATTTGAAAGAGTAACAGCGTGTTATACAACGACCTGTTGTTCAATGGGCTCTTCAATCTTCTTTTAAGTAAGTATGTGTATTTTTTGTTTTACTACACAATTCATTGTCAGTGGTGTTCTACCTCTAGTCAATCTAGCTTCCACTGTCAGTGTTCATTCATGCTACCTGGATTTGTGGACATTGTGAGACTCGCTTTTAATGTCACTTGTCCTCGGTTTTACTGTCACATTATACCAGGTTTTAATTTTGCATTCTAATTCGTGTAATTTAATGTTGAAATTGAAAGAATATGGATTTCAAACGAGGTGTGGTCGGCGGGGTTATGGGAGACTGAGAAGAGGCGGCTCCCTTCCTGAAGTATTGAAACTAGGTGCAGAAGATGCCCGGTTATCTTTATCCACCCGTAGGGTTCAGAGCACACCCTCATAAAAATTGGTACCAGACAGTGTTGAGCGTTCTCTAGCAATTGTCTGGGTAGAAAAGGTGACGAGTAAGGGAACTGAACACTGCATCACATTAAGACATGACCTATAATTTGTGAAGGCCAACAGTTCACACTCTAACATCAGTATCAATATGCAAGTACAAGCATCCCCCTTTCAGGTTTTCCCCACTTTGGCTATTGTGAATGATCAGCGTTCCCCAGTCATGGCGTAGTGGTCAGGCCACTTGCCTGTTGACAGGGTGGTCACACGCTCAATTCCCCATCGAGGTAGGGATTTTGTAAGAGAGTTAATGTGCTGCCGTGTTCACCCAGCCCTAGAATAGGTACCAGAAAATGTTGTACAATGTAAAAGCGGCCGGCATCATATCGACCACATTATTCACCGAGTGCCGACTGATCTAGACAAATTTGGGGCCAGCACCATATACCCTGGGCCGGGGAGATCCACTTGTAGAATTGTCCATGATTGCTTGGATGTTGTAGCTAAAGTTGTCTTTACAGTGTGGTAGCCAGTCTCATGGCCAACCGCTCTTACTGGCCTCCTACGGCATGCATGGAAGGTTACAGTATTGGCCTGTTGCTCTTATGTGTTGTCCTTTGGGACCCTGGGGGCAGACTGGCAGGGAACCTTTTTATGTATACTTTATTGTAACTGAGTTGTCGAAATGTGCTCATTTAATGGGGTAAAATGGGCATATAAGTATTGAATGCATTACATTTAGATTCAATTACCGTCTACATGAAAATGTATGCATTACTGCTGCTACTGGCACCTGGTCGTCTTCACAGACAATAGTTTGCTTCACTGTGCTGTAAAGAAGGTAATATAACCACAACCCATGGCGGGACCAGGGATGGAGTTATAGCTCTCCATAGCACAAAGCTTGAGCTAAATTGTATAGATCCTGTGTTGTCCATGCAGCACGATCCCTTTCTCCGCCTTCCTATTTTACTCCGAAGGAAAAATAACACCAATACATCTGGAACAAGACAAGCTGCTGGATCAGCAAAGCAATGCTCTAATTGTCCGCCTGTCGGAGCTTTCATCCTAGAATAGTTGCTGACCAAGGCCTGGTCTGTCCAGCCATGACATTTAGTCTTTAGATTGTATTTCCTCACACCAGGATAAGGCTTGTACCCTTCCAATTGTGCTCCTCCACCCGAAGCCGTTGGCACAATGTGGGGGTTTAGTGAACACCGACCAACATTCGGCACTAACAGAAAGCAGGTAGTACCGTCTACTGTCACATGCTAGCACAGTCATATCTGACTAAGACCTGCATTACATTTAGTGTAATTAAGAGATTGAGAGTCTGCGTGAGTTTCTAGAACTCCAAATATAAACTCATAGAATAGTCAAACAGTCTGGATATTAATAATCTTTTCACAGAATTTTCTTCTGTAATGTTGTGGTCATAAACAACCATAGTAATTAACATTGTTTTCTGTATTCTAATTTTCAGGTTTTCCCATAAATCAAATATTACGGTCAGTATTTTTTGTTTGTTCGCATATCCTTTTACAGTACTTCGCTGTCAACATCAGCAACTTTGTTGCTGATTGTTGATTTCTTGGCAAGATTACGCTCAGTAGTTTGCCGTTGCTGTCTGAGCGACCGGCTCACATACCCCATAAGTTACCGACGCGGCTAGAACCGCAACCGATTCTC
This sequence comes from Cepaea nemoralis, assembly GCA_014155875.1. Lineage (NCBI taxonomy): Eukaryota > Metazoa > Mollusca > Gastropoda > Stylommatophora > Helicidae > Cepaea > Cepaea nemoralis. The sequence continues at coordinate 3,860 of JACEFZ010018424.1, forward strand.
GTTCGCGTCACGTTACTCACGAGAGTATACGGGATTACGGAGAAAGTCGCTAACCTCTAGGCCAAGTTACTTAGTTAGTTAGTTAGTCGACAGATCATCCTCATTGCACATCGAACCATTCAGTCCATAAGTGCTCGGATCCCCTCCTCAGCAAATCCCGCATCGTGTAGCGGCTAACGACGCCAGTTCTGTGTTGGTTTATCACTCTTCTTTGGCTTCCTGCGTAGTGTTCTTGTTTGGCCACCCCTCTTTTAAATTGCTGTTCTCGCAGTCTGGCCATGGTTATAGATTCACAGTCATCACTTGGTTCTCGCAAAAGTCTTACTTTCAGAATGTCAGCCTGGTCCATGGCGCGTCCGCCCTCCACAGTAGCCTCACCTGCTAGCTTTTAAGCCCGCTCATTTCCTTGTACTCCCGCATGCCCTGGCACGAAGATGAAACTAATCTTTGCCAGCCGAGACCGCTCCAGAGACAGCAACCATTCTCTTCGGATCCACTCCACCTCTATCCTCTTAAGCATGCTCATGGAGTCACTAAGGAAACAAGCCCTAGTGAATGTCTGTGTCACGAGCCATGTTATTGCTTTGCTTACTGCCATGACTTCCTTAGTCAGGCTACTTGTGGTTTCAGTGAAAGCACCAGAGTCCTCCTTCACAATTCTCCCTCCGGCCCGAGCCGTAAAGGCCCATGAGCTTCTCACATGTCGGACGACCGACCCATCTGTATAAATGACAGCATCACCGTCTAGCGAATTCTCGAAAATCAACGCTTGCACTTTAGCCTCCACAGCAGCCGGATTTTCTTGTCTTCATTTTCTATCTAATTGGATGCAAACTGAAAAGGATGTGCAGAAATCTGTTGGCACTTGTACCCACTCCTCGCCAGGTTCTAAGTCCTCAAGTGAACACACCTGTTGAAGAATGTCTTCGGCTTGACCCATCCACGACCGTCCTCTTTTTAACCTGCTGCCCTTCACCTTCATAATTTCACTATGCAGTGGATGTTGTGTGTTTGCGTTAACTCTGAGGTAGGCGCGTGCTCTGCAAACTTGTATTATGTCTTCAATGGTTGGAAAATCAAGAAGGTAGCGCATCGCCCTGCATGCTGTATCTCTTGTGCATCCAAGAATAATGCGCATAGCTTCATTCTGTATCCTTTCCATCCTTTCTATATGCTTACGGCTGAGAGTCAGAAATGCCATCGCGTACTCAGAAACAGACATGACCAGTCCCTCGTACAGAAGACATAGATGGCGCTGCTCACAGTTTGCTGCCGCCATCACCCGCATCGCTGCCAAATCCCGCTTGACCTTTGTTATCCCCAGGTAATTCATTGCCTGCGTTCTTTCCACCGTCCCAAAACACAGCTTTACAGTTGGTGTTGGCGTGTTGACAATATGATTATTCAACGAGAACCAAGTCAGTGTTGCCTTTATTGGGTTAACCATTGCCCCAGCTTCATCACACCAAGTACTTATGCGACTGAGTTCGGTTTGTAGTTCCACAGCAACCTCCTCTCTATCCTTACCCTGACGATACACTAACACATCATCGGCATATGACAATGTCCTGCCAGGTCCAGTGATCTGCTCACTGGTGATTCTCACTGTGTAGGCGTTGGACAGTACCGGAGATAATGGTGATCCCTGTGGTAGGTCAGGATATATTGTTGTTGGTTCCTAAGTCCAACTGCCACATCTAAAAACTACTTTCCGTTGGAAGAGGGCTGCAGCGATCCAACTAAGGAGGAATGGACTTATTTTGAGTTCAAGAAGCTGAAGTATTAAAAAATCCAATGGTACTCTGTTGTACGCGTCCTCAAGATTAATCGCTGCAGCAAAGGTTTCAATGCCTGAGTGGAAACCTTCATAAACATCATGACCAGAAACTGCTGCATTCGTCCAGGTTTCTCTTTTTGGTCGGTACCCACCCAGGGTAGGTGAAAAAACACCTTGCCTCTCTAGCTGGCTTGATATTTTCTTGGCAATTAACTTCTTAAGCAGCTTGCCTATTGAGTTCTGCATTGTTATAACTCGATATCCCTGCATTTTTGTGTGGTCTTTGCCAGACTTCGGCAAGGGAATCAGATAGCTGTGTAACCACTCCTCCTTGATGCTAGCACTCCCTATACTGTTGTTGTATGTCAACAACTCATCTGACAGGCACTATCGGATACTTCTCCCACACCATACAAGAAACTTGCAAGTCGTGTGCGAGGAAAATAAATGGTACATTTTATTGCCGTTGGCTCGCTACAAGCAGGTAACAGTCGCTAGTAAACACACAACATAAAGCCACAGAAATTATCTATCACTAGTTGCTAACGCCTATGCTAACTCTCTATCTATTTAGTTAAACACAAAACCCCTATCGCTACTCTAACGAGGTGCACACTACAAGTCCTGTCCTCCCGTCTGACGTTCTTTCATCCCGTGGTCACACACCACGCGGATCGACCTTGACCTTGGTGCGTGTTGCCTCACATGGCACGCTGATCGCAGACGTGGTATGTTGAGTGGATACTCAACTTCTCCGTGGCTACCACGAGGCGTGATGCTATCGTGATTAGAGTGCTAACTCTCTGAACAACGCCTGCGTGTCTCATGAGGGAATGGTTAACCATCTCCCATTACCTCATCTCCCCTGCCCTTGCCTCGGGCACCGTATCACCTCCTGGCCTCTTCAGGATTGACTGCTCTTCCTGGCGGAGGGGATGCGGTCGAGTCTTTGACACACACCCACCCCTCCTGTGTTGCGTCATCAACTTTCACTCATTGGTTGTGACGCAAGAGGTTTCTAAAAAAAAATTAATGTCTTTAATTTTTTTGTCAAAGACTCTAGATAACCTGGCTCTGGGCACTCTAATAGATTTCTACTGACTATTGTCACAGTGTAGCAAAACTTTACTTGGCTACTGGCAATCGCCACAAACTTGACTGGTTGACGTGAGCCCTCTTCTCACATGCTATATTATATTTATTAGAGGTATGTCTGAACCGGACCGTTGTCTTATAAGACCTGCCCTCACATAGTAAATTAACTTACTACCCATACAAAGTTGACTTTCTTAGGGTCAACACATGAATTGCTTCATGTCCCCCATATAATATTTAACAACCATTATACAAGAGTGTGTGCGACAGGCTTTACCTACTTCGCTTCCGCGTGTAAAGTCCTATTTCACTCTTAAGTTAGTTTTTCGTTGTCTATTATGTCACCTGACCCGAAGTTATCTCCCTTTGATCTACAAAAAGTGTATGTAATTTATATGTTTGTGTTTCTGGTTGTTTGTGTGTTTGGATGTAATTAATCTCCTAATCTAACTTCTAACCTATGTTTCTACCTGCTATGTGCATGTATGTTAGTTTTTTAAGTGTCATAATTTGGTTAAATGTGGCCACAAACCGGTGCATAACACTAATTCGTGACTACATTCCCTTGTTATGAAACCCAAAATACACTAATCTAAGTTCTAAACTATCTTACAGACACACATTCACACTAACACATTCTCACTAACGAAAACCAACATTAACACAGACAAATATAAAAAGTCGCGCCAGGCAGCAGAAGAATCTGCTGACTGATCTCACTCTCTCCCGTCTATTTTCCATTCGCTCTCACTTTCACCTTTCTGTCACACTTCTTTCATTCTTAATTCTGTCACACATCTTTTTCCCTTCCACACTAATCCTTCCGATTATTTAAAAACCTTGGAGTGAGACTGTACAGGTTTGGCTCAGTTTGAGATAGTTGAGCCCAATGACTCTGCGAAAGTCGCTGCACGAGTCATGTATTTACAATATATTTACATGGACGAGAAAGGGTTGATGGTTTGTCCCCTTGGTCTCATCATCCACTATATTACACTAACATAAAACTCTACATTCTAACATACTAATACTAATTGTATCAATAAGTATTTAATGTGTTAACTGAATTTTGTCATGTTAATTGTATGATATACTTATATTAATTCTTATGTTTCTCTAATCTAAGGGATGTAATCTAACTATTTAAATGTAATTACATGGATAAAATGAACACCAATTATGTACTTTTCTAACCCTATTATAAATACTGTTTTAAAATGCTCACAGAAATTATATTAGTGATATTCTTAATTTAAATGGTGTAAATAATGTATGTTCACTTATCTAATCTATTTATCCTCTTATGATGTAAAATGATGATAATAATAACTGGTAATGTTTGATAGATGGTATGGTTTCATTAAGGTGGAATGAACTGAACTGAAATAAAGCTAGGTGAAATATAACAACCTAAATGGTGCTATTGCTATCACACTTTTAATTTAGCTTATAATTATGTCTATTTTTATGTCTAAATTAATATTCTAATTTAATTTTAAGCTAAGTAAATGGGTTAATTACTGTACTAACTGCACTATTAAAATAAATGAGAACTATTATATTTCCTAACCTACATCTACTTTATCACTATCTTAACATGTTATATTACATATCACAATAAGTTTATATACATGGTATTCAGCTACCTCAGGTTAGTTGTTGCCTTCATGATTGTACATTGGTTTTATAGGCATAATATATATACACACTTTGCCTGGGTATCTGAAATACATTGCACAGTCATACTAGTGTTCTATCGGTAGTGCACGTGTAGAGTTCGCTGGTGTCGTAGCTCAGTCTTTTCGTGTCTGTAATTAAGCACTGTTCTGACACTGTTTTCTGGGCTTTACACAAATGATACACCGGAATGGAGCTTAGTTGGTAATGAGCTGTCCTAGTTCACACGGTGATATCTACGTTTTGCAGCACAGTTCTTCACTTGATGTCTACGGACACATGATAGTTCACTGTTCTTGGTACATGATTAAGCACATAATGTCGATGTATATGTAACCTATTTTACATAGAATCTTATAATGTATTCATGTACTAACTATCACTCTACATTTATATGTGGGATTTCAGGTATTTCTACCCCAGATGGTCTACTAAGGGTATCAGCCAGAATGTTGTCCTTACCCTTGATATGTTCTATACTAAAGGTATAGTTTTGAAGGATCAGAGACCACCTGTATATCCGGTCATTTCGATGCACACCACTCTGGATGACCGTGATGGGAGAATTGTCGGTCTGGACAATGAAGTGCACACCCGCCAGAAATCGATGGAGCTTTCTCACCGCATAGATGACGCTTAGGGCTTCCAACTCTGATATGGAATATCTGGACTCGGCAGGTGTGATCTTACGGCTCACGTAGCAAATCGGATGTAAGATGCCCTCGTAAAATTGGCCTAGTACTGCAGTGATGGAGATTCTGCTGGCATATTTCCTAGGATAATAAACGAGCCTAGGATTAGGCAAGCGGAGGAGTGTTACATTACTAAAAGAATTTCAATTTTGACAATGCAGAAATTAATAATGCATCTTTGACATTTCATTTATAGAAGCTTTTAAAACATTGGAAAATACAATTGTAATTTCTGAGTAATTTACTAATTCCAAAGGTTTCTGACCTGCTTCTTTCTGGTAGGCATGGTCAGATTGATAATTTTTTTAATGATTCTATTGTCAGTCTTAAGTTGACATGACCTTGTGAGATGACCTGACCCAAAAATTGAATTTCTTTGAGGCCTATTTCAACTTTGCTCGGTTTGACAGTGAGACCGAAGAGTCGCACTCTGTCAAAGACATGTCTCAGTTTCAGTAAGTGTGCTGTCCAGTCATCAGTCTTCTGATATATTCACGTGTATTCTGCAAGTTCACTAAATGTATGTTCATTGTCGGATTTGGCAGTCTCGCTAACTAGTGTAGTTGCATTGTGTATGTCTGTCGTCTAATCATTAGGTGTGAGTGCACTATGTTCGTCTGTCTCTACTTCTGTGTTTTGTCGTGAAAAGTAAGGTTTCAACCTGTTGACATGGAATATCTTTAAGTGTCAGTTTATCGATATTTCATAGTCAACATTTGAAAATTCACGTACCACATTGAATGGTCCTTGCCATTTCGTTTGTCTGGAAGTAACGGAAGTATGTCTTGATCTGGTTTGTTCTTGCACCCCTGTTTGTGTATTGGTGGTAGATTTGACCCTCCCTCTCAACGGCCTAGAAGCCGGTGTAGAATGTTGTACTTCAGCTGTAGGATGTTTACTCTTACGTACTAAGTATTGACAGACATTACCAGAAAATACGTTACGACAACATAATTTTATATCATTGGAAAAACCTGGCCCACAAAATTGAGCCTGAATTTTGGCCCTGACTTTGTCGTATGCAAGCGTATCAACGAACGGTGACACATGTGCCGTCTCATGGTTATCAGTTGTACAATACCTAGTAAGGAGGCCATTGTTAGGTTTAAAGAACCATGAAGCATTTTTGGTTATATTGGATCTTTCTTTCAATAATTTTAAATAAGGAGACACACTAGGATCAGCTTTCTGCTGTTCTATAAATTTCTGTCTGTTGGTATCGTCTGTGCCAGTTGGAGAAAGCAACAGTAGTTTTTTATCTTGTAGTGTGTCTTGATGTTTCAAAGTGTCTGCTCTGGTTGTTGCATTAGCTGCATTTAATTTCTCCCATGCAACTATTTCATCACTAGTACAATGTTTCAGTTGGGGTAAGCAACCCAAATTAAATCAGTACAAGGGTTGTCAAGTATTGCACAAGTAAAGGTACCCGAAAGGAAAGGAGTGTTAATACGGGCTTCGGCCAAAGGGTAAGTTTCAATGTTACCCGAAAAGGTTCGGCATTTGACAGAGTCGCCTGTATAATCACTTGGACTCACTAGGTCCTTTCTAAGACCAATAAGGGTGCTGCCGCTGTCCAGCAAACATTGGCATGGTCTATTGTTGACCATTGCATTGTGGAACACCAACTTGCCCCTGGAGGCTAATGCTGCATTCACATTCTCGGTTGAGAATGGTACTGTATGTCCACATTCTAATTTTCCGTCTGCATGAAATTGGTGACAATGTCCACAACTGTCAAAGCTTAACACATCGTTTACACAACACACATCTTCAGCTTGGCTGAAAGGTAAGTCATTTTCAACCTCACACTCATTCTCACTACCACTATCAGAGGATGTATCAATCAAGATAGCATTGTTAGCTTTCATACGTTGGCGGCCAAGGCACTTATTTGAATATTGGCCATAGCTGGAACAAAAAAAAACATTTGATTGCACGCCTGTATGCAGATCTTTTACTTTGTTGTTTCTTAATAACATTTTCCAGATGCGCCGGATATTTAGGCGATTTGTCACACATAGAATAAGTGTCATGCAAAAGTTGACAGTAAATACATTTTGACACTTTCCTTTCTTTGTTGTCATGCTTCTGAAAGGGTTTTCTGTTACTCTGATAGTTTTTGGGTTGGTCTTTCACAAAGGAAACTATTTCAGAGTCATTTGAGGTCTTAAAAATATCTCTGTTAGAAGAAAAATATGCTGAGCCTTTTTTCTCAAACTGCTCGATGTTCTCAATGTCTGACTGCTGCAAAAATTTAGCAAAAGGAGAAGGTATAGTGGATATAACCTTATCCATAGCTATTAAGTTTTTTTAATCTATCAAAGTCTTTTCCTATGTTAGCTGCTTTAAGCCACCTGTTTAGTACACTCTGCACATTTGAAACATAATCAATAAAAGTTTCACTAGGTTTAGGTTTTAGATTTGAGAACTGAACCTGATACCCAGGGGCATCAAGTAAAAAGTGCTGCATAATCCTATCATGGATGTATTGATAGTTGGATCTGAGCTCAGTTGGTATTGATTCTATCACTTTAAGGGGCTCTCCACTCAGATTCTTCATATAAATCGTAGCCCACATCTCTAATAGAACTTGGTGATATTTAAATTGATACTCTACATTCTCTGTCCAGGCTGATATGGAATCTTCTTTGCAATATGGTTTGATAATATTTTTGTATTTGTTGAACTTATTTTCCTCTTGTTGACTTCTTAATTTAGTGGCAGAGATTTCTGCGTGTGAGTCTACATCCATACCTTTCATCTTCAACTGTGTCTCTGATTCAACTTGTATTTGCTTTTCCTTGACTCTAGCCATTTCATCTATTTCTCTTTGTTTTAGTTCTCTCTCTTGATCTAACTGTTTCTGTTTTAATTCCTTCTCCGGTTGTAACTGTTGTTGTTTAATCTCCCTTTCATGTTCTAACTGTTGTTGTTTAATCTCCCTTTCATGTTCTAACTGTTGTTGTTTAATTTCTAGTTCCTTTTGTTTCATCTGTTTGTCATCTTCTAGCTGTTTTTGTTTTATCTGTTTGTCATCTTCTAGCTGTTTTTGTTTTATCTGTTTGTCATCTTCTAGCTGTTTTTGTTTTGTTATCTCAGCTAGTTGTGCAGTCTCTTTATCATGTTCTAACTGTCGTTGTTTAACTTCTAGTTCTTTATGTTTTGCAATCTCAACTAATTCTTTCTGATGTTGTCTTTCTCGTGCGCGTTCGTCTCTCTCCGCATTTTTTTTTCTTGTCTCAGCTTCTTTAAATTTCTTATCAGCATATTCTTCTAATTCCTTTCCTGTATATTGTAATTCTTTACCTGCTTTTATAAAATCTGATAAAGTAGCCATGCTGTTAAATAATTAGCTAGCGTTGACTTACAATGATTTGTTTATTCAAATATCTCTCTATGATGTTCTATATTTGTTCCTTGTTGAGGACTATGAATTGTATTTTCAGTTTATATGCTGAACAAAATTTCTATGTTGGAAAATCAGAGCACACAAATATGCTAGTGTATCACAAGCTGAAAAAGAGATGCACTATTAATCACAATGCATGCCAAAAATATAAGTATACTCAACTTAATGTTCCCGAGAATCAGGGAACGGAGCTCCGTTGACACAGATCCCCTTGTTTGGTACTTTGGGATAGAGGCACGTTTCGGAATCAGGACACTTTATTTGGCACACCGGTATACGCTGTTGTTCGCCCTCTGATATGCAGGGCAGCAGTGCTTACTACTACTGCACGATGTGATTTACCCGACAACTAAGGACAATGACTTTGACAATGACAGACTCACGAACAACCAGAACATGTATTAATTAAATTTAATGTCAATGTCCTGTCTTCGTTCTAACAGTATTTGCCTTTCGTTACTAACCTAGTTAATTTCTGTAAGTGTTGTGCAGCCAAGTCTCATCTGCTTGGCCAAAAATAGTTCCATCGTGACGGTAAACAAAGAGAAAGTAGGACCAAAAATATGAATAACTGCTTTTAAATAAATAAAAATAACATAATAATGTTTAAATAAATAAATATATTCATTTGGCAACTCAATTAAACAAATAATAAATAATATAAAGTACCGATTCAGGCGAGGAGCCGCTTGGCGATTTTGTAAACACTCGATTGCTGTATGCTAATGACCTAGGACAACTGTTTGTCAATCATTCTACGTCAGAGGCGCAGCGCTATTTTTAGTTTTCAAAAATCGATATTGTCGGCTGGCTGTTTATCGCTCCGCCATGAATCATGTTTGGTGCTTATACATAAATGAATTGGTAAATACATAAATAAATATGAGAAAATAAGAATATTACTACTTACAGCTTTGAAGAATATTTGATTTCACGAAATAAACATTTCATAAGCACAATTAAACAATCTATTTCGTCACGATAGGCACATTTCTAGCTCGCAAATTGCTCTCGTCTGCACAGATTACCGTCACTGACAAAAATTAGATCCTAGTCCAGAGCCGTGGCTGAGTGGATTAGCTTGGCTCTTTCGTCCAAGCACCACTTCTGACACCACAATTATCCTTGCCTGTCAACAACTCATCTGACAGGCACTATCGGATACTTCTCCCACACCATACAAGAAACTTGCAAGTCGTGTGCGAGGAAAATAAATGGTACATTTTATTGCCGTTGGCTCGCTACAAGCAGGTAACAGTCGCTAGTAAACACACAACGTAAAGCCACAGAAATTATCTATCACTAGTTGCTAACGCCTATGCTAACTCTCTATCTATTTAGTTAAACACAAAACCCCTATCGCTACTCTAACGAGGTGCACACTACAAGTCCTGTCCTCCCGTCTGACGTTCTTTCATCCCGTGGTCACACACCACGCGGATCGATCTTGACCTTGGTGCGTGTTGCCTCACATGGCACGCTGATCGCAGACGTGGTATGTTGAGTGGATACTCAACTTCTCCGTGGCTACCACGAGGCGTGATGCTATCGTGATTAGAGTGCTAACTCTCTGAACAACGCCTGCGTGTCTCATGAGGGAATGGTTAACCATCTCCCATTACCTCATCTCCCCTGCCCTTGCCTCGGGCACCGTATCACCTCCTGGCCTCTTCAGGATTGACTGCTCTTCCTGGCGGAGGGAATGTTGTCGAGTCTTTGACATTGTACATGTCTGCTATTTTCTCTAGCTCGTTGTCGGTACACCTATTGGTTTCGTCGTATCTTATGCCATCAGGCCATGGGGCGCTGGTTTTTGATCGTCGAAGCACAGCCTTGATTTCTTTCATTGTAACTGTGTCTTCATCCGAAGTTTTCTGGGCCTTGCATCTGTCTGAGGTGACCTCCTTGGCAAGATTTTGGCCTCTCATGTCTGTCTGGTTGCTCTGCTCTAGATAACGTTCAAAGAGGGCTTTGCCCTTGTCCTCATCAGTCCTCTGCCAGATGAGGTCAGCACCTTGGAAGTCAGAAATGCTCTTATTCTTGCCTAACCCACTCATGCTTTTATGTAGTCGCCAGAACAATTTCAGTGACTTGTCTGTGCTTACTCTTTGACACACCTCTGCCCATTTTTAACTTTTAACCACCTTGACCAGTTTTTCTAAATAGCTTACTTTTGTGTGCATATCTCTTTCTAAGTGCGTGCAGGGACTAAGATAACCAATTCTGTTCTTCTTGGCATTTTGCCATCTTCTTACAGCACTACGCTTATCCACCCAAGCCTTCTCAAACTCGAAATTCCACCAAGGTGGCTGCTCGCAGCTTTTTTCCTGCCCTGAAGCTTTCTGCGCTTGTCACGTCTTATTTTACTCACCACATCTTGCCCTGCACTGTCATACTAGAAAGTCTTTACCATTAGCTTGTGCTGACTGGTTCTACCATTCTCCACCAATATGCTGCAAGGGTGGTGGTCGCTGCCGTGGTGTCCTAGGACACCCCATCTACACACTGTAGTGAGTGAAGGATAAACCAGCGCCAGATCAATAGCACTGTCCTCATCGCCTGGACGGCTTGCTGTCCTGGTGACACAGTCACTGTTGATACAAACCAGGTCAATGGTTTCAAGTGCAGTCTCGAGCTCCTCCCGCTGTGTGTTGGAGGAAATGTTTCCCCATAATCTGCCTTTAGCGTTGAAATCGCTACAGAAAATAACATTTCTCTCGTGACCTAATATGTCACTTAAGCACTGCCACTTCTGGGAAATCATGCTCGCGTTGCGGGCATAAACATTAACCAACACGAATGGTAGACTGGACTTAACTCTTACCGCCTGTATTTGTATATCGTCACTGTCCCAACTGGACATATCTAGCTCTGATGCCACCATGCTGTCGCGAATGAGAATCGCAATTCCCAGATATCGTCTGTTGTAGAAACATTTGAAGCCGGCAGTTCGGAGTAGCTGATCGCCCAGTCTCGACTCCTGGAGCGCTAGGCCAAGAAGAACGGCGCGATCAGTATAATCACAGCGAAATGACCCAAGTCCCCAAGTTACTAACTTGTCAATGTGACAAATAAATAGCCTAACGAATGAAGTGACAACCAGCTGCTTAACGAGTGACGACCAGCTGCCTAACTATCTAGTGACAACCAGCTGTCTGACTATCTAGTGACTGTGACGAAACGCGTTTATCTGTCTTGGGTCGTAAAGATCCCGCTCTATTTTGACGCGTCATCGGGGGACTTTCCCAGCTATAAATAGACTGGGGGAAGCCGATGCAGGAATTACCATCTAGAATCTTCTCGGAGCACCTGAATTTGAGTGACCCGTGAGGCTGGGTATAGCACTAGATTCTCGTGCAGAGAGATCTAGCAATTCTAGGCGGGGAATGGATGTTTCCCGAGAAAGTGTCTTTTCTCAAGAAGCACTAGCTTATCGTGCGCATTGAGTTGGCACGAGTGGGGAAATTGGCTAAACCATTCATTCACTTCAATTTTGCTCGTAGAGAGCAGACGCAGGCCTGTGTGAGCCATTTTGTGTTGCGTCTCACCTCAACCATGATTCGGCTGACTGCTACGGAAAGGAAGCTGAGAGGCCCTTTAACAGTTCTTAAAGCTGACTGGAGTCTGGTTTTCGACATTCAGGTACCTATTTGTTTAAATGATTTAACTTTGTAAGTTGTACAAAACGCCATCGTTCTAACCTCATTACCTATGCGGATGTCCTTGCATACTAAGTAGCAAACCGATCGATAACGCTGCTGACGGCTAATCGTGTGTTTTGTTTACCGTGTGTTCGCGAAACAGCTGTTGGGAACGCCGGAATGCGATGTGGGCGATTTGGGGTTTAAATTATCTTTACCATATATCGCAAATCGTTGCATCTATTAGGTTGCTGTGTTAGAATAAGACATAGTTACTTGTGCCTGAAAGAAGCCTAGATTTATATCAGTCAGTTGCTGAAGCCAGGAGAATGGTTAGAAAACCAGGTAAGTTGGTAGGTGGAGATTCAGACAAAATTGTGCTTAGTTACTAAGTAAAGAAAGAACTTAGTTCTGTGCCATCAGGAATGATGTAACTATTGTGTAGTAACTTAATAGTGAATTCATTGTGTGGAACACGGGATTTCTGTGTGAAGGTAAGTCTGCATTGGGGATATATATATATATATGATGTGGCATTGTGTATATATATATTAGGTCATGGCTTGTGATACTTCCTGGAGTAATTCCGAACGCCGAATAGGTCGACGCGTGATAACAATGCGTGCCGTCGCGATATAAATATGCGTTCTGAGTTCTTGTCTGAGCTATCTTGTTCTTTCATACTGGCGCTAGTGCGAGTGAATGCTAAGGTGCTGGAAGTATGGAAGGATGCAAGGAGGCTGTATGAGACAGGGGACATATAGGATATGGGGGATGTGAAAGCAAGTTATGAAAGTATAGGTTGGTAGACCAGACCAACGATGAAGGTCGGTCCCGGCCAAGGCTAAACCACTTGGGAGGGCTGAACTGGAACATTACCCTTGGAACATGTGGGGAACATGTATTCTTAAGAAGGCTTCTTGACTCTAAGGAGGAGTCTGATAAGAAGAGTTTGCTATGGTGTGGGTAGGTGGTCCCACCAGCAAACAGGCTTGTGTACATATTGGATGTGATCATGTACTATTCCTATATCCCGAGGGATGGTATATTGATCATTATTATGTTTATTAATGAACATTGATGTAAGGAACGAGTCCAGGGACTCTTTACCTTAGTGTTTAGTTCGATTAAATTAGAACTATGATAACAGCCTACTATCACTACTGACGTTAGCGACGACGGGTAGATGATTAGGGACAGGTGAGACCTGCGATCAGACTCGTCATTCTGATTTCCTGCTCTGTTTGACGGGCTGTTCTGTGAGGCCACAGCTGACATTACTGAACCCATGCTTTACTACTCTCCAGATAGAGATAATGCTTTAGTTATATGCATAACTATGTAGCATGACTGAGGGTTGAGTAGTCATTGGTAGGATGCATGTGGACTAATGTTTGGGCCAGTATACTCTCACCGGTCGCTCTTCCTTTTCAGGAGTTTGCCTGTTGAGGAACCAGTCAACTATAATTGTCGTTGGCGGGAAACCACTTCGTGTGACACAGCGAAGGGTTCCATTCTTTACTTATCACGCCAGACTCAACCACACCATGTACCCAGTGTGATTCACCATGCGTGAAGGTTTGCATCAAGTAATACAGGTGCCCTGAAGGTGCACGTGTGGGACACGATGGTTTGTGATGTTTTTCTACATTAGAAGATACTCTATTTCAGCCAGGAACATTTCAGCATTTTGAGCAATCATGCCCAAATACAGGAAACACCTGACCGTAAATTATTACGGTGGTTCCGCCTAAACGCGGAAAAACGAAATTTGGACACTTGAATGGTTCTTATGACACCTATGGTGGCAGGTCTTGAGAAGAACTACACCAGCTATTAACTTGTGGCAAGTGTTACCAGGTGGAAGGGACAATAGATTATAGTCCAACCTGAATTGTTTTCCTTGAAATGGATGTCTGATTCTAATAGTGTACTGAACGAGTACGAAGACTTGGAACTGTGTTCGTGTAGGACTCAGTGACATATCAGTTGCCTTATCTGATTCTTCAAACAGTGTTACTGTGATAGGAGTATAGGACCATTAACTTGGTTATTGACATATTCTGCAAGCAGTGTTACTGTGCTATGATTGCGGGACCATTAGATTGGTCAGGAACTGATTCTCTAACCAGTGTTACTGTGATAGGAGTACGGGACCATTGAATTGGTTATTGACATATTCATCAAGCAGTGTTACTGTGCTATGACTGCGGGACCATTAGATTGGTCAGTGACTACTTAGGTTCATCGAAGTCACGAATACTTGGAGTCAAGTCCAGGAGGATTGTCTCCCAGCTAGTGTTGTTAAAGAACTGTGTATTAACAGTGACTCAATGGGAGTGATAAAGATGCAGTTGGTCCAGTTGATTGAGGTCCAGCAGTGACTCTATTGTTGTTGATCCACGCTCTGGGGACGGAGTGGTTTCCAAGGTTCTAGTCATCTCACTGGAAGGAAGCCGGGTGAGTGGCGGACCGACTGGACGGGACATCTGCATCCAATCTACTTCTCAACTCGATGATGACAAGCATATATCTGATTCTGTCTCTACTCTATCCTCTATTTGTGTAAATAGATTATTCTATCAGGATGTTCATTTCAGTTCTATATTCTCAAGGGTAGAATAAACTTTATGTACGTTGACTTGCTCTTTGTATAATGATTGAGTGTGGTCTCGGACGATGCCTAAGTGTTCATTGTTTCACAGGAGTAGGTAGTTAGTGGGGGTCTAGAATCTGGAGGGGCTTGTAGACATACTTAACTAATATGAGATCAACCACAGAGTAAAAATGTGTATCTGCCTGTCCAACCCCTGGGGCTAGAATACACGGGAGTGCCAGAGACACCTCGGGGGTGGTTCACTCTCACTACCCAAGGCGATCTTGTTACAGTGACAACAGCTATCTAACTAACAAGTGACAACCAACTGCCTAACTAGTGACAACCAGCTGCCTAACTATCTAGTGACAACCAGATGCCTAACTAACAAGTGACAACCAGCTGCCTAAGTAACTAGTGACAACCAGCTGCCTAACTATCTAGTGACAACAGCTGTCTAACTAACAAGTAACAACCAGCTGCCTAAGTAACTAGTGACAACCAGCTGCCTAACTAATGACGACCAGCTGCCGAACTAACTAGTGACAACCAACTTCCTAACTAGTGACAACCAGCTGCCTAACTATCTAGTGACAACCAGCTGTCTAACTAACAAGTGACAACCAGCTGCCTAACTAACTTGTGACAACCAGCTGCCTAACTAATGACGACCAGCTGTCTAACTAACTAGTGACAACCAATTTCCTAACTAGTGACAACCAGCTGTCTGACTATCTAGTGACAACAGCTGTCTAACTAACAAGTGACAACCAACTGCCTAACTAGTGACAACCAGCTGCCTAACTATCTAGTGACAGCAGCTGTCTAACTAACAAGTGACAACCAGCTGCCTAAGTAACTAGTGACAACCAGCTGCCTAACTATCTAGTGACAACAGCTGTCTAACTAACAAGTAACAACCAGCTGCCTAATTAACTAGTGATAACCAGCTGCCTAACTAATGACGACCAGCTGTCTAACTAACTAGTGACAACCAGCTGCCTAACTAATGACGACCAGCTGCCTAACTAACTAGTGACAACCAACTTCCTAACTAGTGACAACCAGCTGCCTAACTATCTAGTGACAACCAGCTGTCTAACTAACAAGTGGCAACCAGCTGCCTAACTAACTTGTGACAACCAGCTGCCTAACTAATGATGACCAGCTGTCTAACTAACTAGTGACAACCAACTGCCTAACTAGTGACAACCAGCTGCCTAACTATCTAGTGACAATCAGCTGTCTAACTATCTAGTGACAACCAACTACCTAACTAATGACGACCAGCTGCCTAATGAGTGACAACAAGGTGCCTAATGATTTGATTTAACTTTATTTTAAAAGGGTAACAAATTGGGCACGCAGGCCCGTCTTACATGTGACAACCAGCTGCCTAACTAACTAATGACAACAAGGTGCCTAACGAGTGACAACCAGCTGCCAAACAAGTGAGTGACAACCAGCTGCCTAACGAGTGACAACCAGTTGCCTGACTAACTTGTGACAAACAGCTTCCTAACTAACTTGTGACAACTAGCTGCCTAACGAGTGACAACTAGCTGCCTGACAGTGACAACCAGCTGCCTAAATAGTGACAACCAGCTGCCTAACAAGTGAGTGACAACCAGCTGCCTAACGAGTAACAACCAGCTGTCTAACAAGTGACAACCAGTAGCCTAACTAACTAGTGACATCCAGCTGCCTAACGAGTGGCAACCAGCTGCCTAACTAACTAGTAACAACCAGCTGCCAAGCTAACTTGTGACAACCAGCTGCCTAATTAACTAGTGACAATCAGCTGCCTAACTAACTTGTGACAACCAGCTGCCTAACAAGTGGCAACCAGCTGCCTAACTAACATGTGACAACCAGCTACCAAACGAGTAACAACCAGCTGCCTAACTAACTTGTGACGACCAGCTGCCTAACGAGTGACAACAGCTGCCTAAAGAGTGACAACCAGCTGCCTAACTAACTTGTGACAATCAGCTGTCTAACAAGTGGCAACCAGCTGCCTAACTAACTTGTGACAACCAGCTGCTTAACGAGTGACAACAGCTGCCTAAAGAGTGACAACTAGCTGCCTAACTAACTTGTTACAACCAGCTGCCTAACGAAACCAACTGCCAAACTAACTAGTGACAATCAACTGCCTAACTAACTTGTGAGAACTAGCTGCCTAACGAGTGGCAACCAGTTGCCTAACTAACTAGTGACAATCAGCTGCCTAACTAACTTGTGACAACCAGCTGTCTAACAAGTGGCAACCAGCTACCTAACTAATTTGTGACAACCAACTTCCTAACTAACTTTTGACAACCAGCTGCCTAACTAACTTGTGATTAGCAGGTGCCTAACTAACTTGTGACAACCAGGTGTCTAACAAACTTGTGACAACCAGGTGCCTAACGAGTAGCAACCAGCTGCTTAACTAACTTGTGACAACCAGCTGCCTAACTAACTTGTGACAACCAGCTGCCTAACTAACTTATGATTAGCAGGTGCCTAACTAACTTGTGACAACCAGGTCTCTAACAAACTTGTTACAACCAGTTGCCTAACGAGTAGCAACCAGCTGCCTAACTAACTAGTGACAATCAACTGCCTAACTAACTTGTGACAACTAGCTGCCTAACGAGTGGTAACCAGCTGCATAACTAATTTGTGACAACCAGCTGCCTAACGAAACCAGCTGCCTAACTAGCTAGTGACAATCAGCTGCCTAACTAACTTATGACAACAAGCTGCCTAACGAGTGGCAACCAGCTGCAAAACTAACTTGTGACAACCAGCTGCCTAATGAGCGAAGTGACAACCAGCTGCCTAATGAGCGAAGTGACAACCAACAAGGTGACAGACAACAAAGCAGCACTGAGGTCGTACACTGAAGAGTTGGTTAATTAAGCAACATGGAAGTAGATACAGAGATCGCGTGTGAAATTGTGAGAAACATTGGTCAACTTTGGCTTGATGGACAGTTCACTGACTTACAGATAAACATCGGGAATAGCGTGTTTAACTGTAGTCGGCTAATTCTTTGTGCGTGTTCCAATTTCTTTAAAGTTCTTTTAAAGTCTGAGGTCAAAGGTGAAGTTGAACACCCAATTAGATATTCAACTATTAAGGTATATCTCCTGAAATATTTCAGTTGATTCTCAATGCCTTGTATAAAGGTGAAATTGGACTCAACACAGAAAACATGGTAGCATTCTGGCATGCAGTCCGTCAGTTGCAGATTCCAGTTTTGGTGTCAAAATGTGAAGCATTTGTCATCAGTCACCTGACTCTAGAGAACTTTGTAAACATTCACAGGAATGCTCTCAGCTTGAAATCCGTAGATGTGACCACTGCAGTTCAACAGTTTGTTGCAAAGAATTTCCAGACTTTCAAGGAACTCGACATTTTGTTGCAACAGCCAGCCAGCTTCATAGAAAGCGTTATTGGGGGTGACAGTATTGCAGGGCAGTCCCAAGATCGGGTTGTAGAATTTATTCTGAAATGGGTAAACTATGAACTCCGTGCAAGAGACACAGAACATGTCTGTGCAGATAGAGCAGTAGAAGACCTGACAACCCAGACAAATGAAGTAACAAGAAACACAAATGGAAGTGTTGAGGTAATTTTCGTGAAGCCTCGTGTAGATTCTGGTGACGATTGTTGTAGATATCCAACAGTACATCCCTCAGTTAGAAAACAGTCTTTGGGAAAATTGTTAAAATTGGTCAGGTTTAACAAAGTCAGCAAGGACGTTCGAAAGGTTCTGGCGGACAATGACCTAGTCATGGGCTGCAAGGAAACTAGAGATATTGTCAGACAGGCCTTGGGAGATACCGAAGACACTGTTGTTTTTGTGACAGGTGGTAACAGCACAATTATCTCTGCCTACTCTCTAGACAGAGGGGACATTTTTATGTTTTACAGTACTGGTAAACGTATTGTAAACATGCATTCACGCCACACCAATTTGCTGTGGCATGTACTTAAGATTCTGATTCTTGCGATCCTTTCAAAATAAGAATGGCTGAATTTCCTTTCACCGAATCCATTCTTCTAACTGTTCCTGTAAAAAACGACTCCGTGATTGTGGAAGACTTTTGTTATACATCCAGAGGGGGCATGTGCAGGAGACATATCAATGATGGTGTCTGGAACAAACTATTCTCTCTCCCAGATCACATGCCCAGCCCCTCACTGGCTGTTCTCAAGGATAATATTCTCCATTACAACTCTACCCTAGGCGAGCAAGGAAAACAAGAAGTCTATTGCTTCAACATAAAGTCCAGAAAACCCTGGCTCCTGATGACGTGTGACTACCAAGATTGTGACTTTGTCACTTTCATATACGAAGACCAGTACTATATTTTATATAGCAATGGTGTGTTCGTTAATATAACCCAGCCTGTCACATCCCCCGTTGAAGCTTCTTCGTTGCCTAAATATTCAGAGATGCCCAAAAGTCGTCTGCTGTGGGAGTTCCAGTTCAAGATGTATGGTGCCGTAGTTCACCATGACAATTTGATAGTGTTTGGTGATTTATCTTCTATTTCAGTTTCAGAAATACATGAATGTAAGATCCCAGGATTGAAAGCCATCAAGTTTGTACACTTGTATGGTCTTATCACAAAATGTCACCCCTTGATTATACCTAAACAACGGCTTACAACACGAATGTAGCAAGTTCATTGTCTATATTACTTTGCTTTTTTCATTTAGATGTATGTCTTTAATACATTGTATGTGCGTCTTTGTGTTCTGGTGTTTGGTTATCTCCACTTGCTGAGTTTTGGTGTTTGTTTATCTCCACATGCTGAGTTTTGGTATTTGTTTATCTCCACTTGTTGAGTGCTGGTGTTTGCTTATCTCCACTTGCTGAGTGCTGGTGTTTGCTTATCTCCACATGCTGTGTTCTGGTGTGTGCTTGACAAGCAAATTTGTTAGTTCCTCTAGCTTGGCATTTCTGAGACGTTTTGATTACGCCGTAGTGTCAATGCTGTCAACTTGGCCAGATCTATTATGTAGGAATTGTGTGTGTGTTTGTACTAAGTAATCGTGCATTTGATGTTGCACATATGATAGCGAGGCTGAGGATGGTGAAACACTGTCATTGGATCGAGTTTAAAGAGAAGCAAAATCAAACCAAGGACCCACATCTGTCTCAAGTGCAGCGGAATAAATTTATTATCATAATCATACATCCCAACTTATCATAACCATACTCCCATCTTATCATAATCATACTCTCATCTATCATGATACTCATACTCCCATCTTATCATAACCATACTCCTTATGTTATCATGATCATAGTCCTATCTTATCATGATCTTACTCCCATCTTATCATAATCATACTCCTATCTTATCATGATCATACTCCCATCTTATTATAATCATAGTCCCATCTTATCATAATCATAGTCCCATCCTATCATATTCATACTCCTATCTTATCATAACCAAACTCCCATCTTATCATAATCATAGTCCCATCCTATCATAATCATACTCCTATCTTATCATAATCAAAGTCCAATCTTATCATAATCATAGTCCCATCTTATCATGATCATACTCCCATCTTATCATAATCATAGTCCCATCTTATCATAATCATAGATATGATTAATTTGATCAATAATCTTAGACAGTCCTGTCATATGACGGACTGTAGTGTGCTGTGTTTTATCATATTGCTTAAAGTATGTGAGCATGATTGTCCATCCATCATGTGCCATGCCGATAAGCGCGGGCGGTCATGTTTTGCTATCTCACTCGATCACCAGAGTCGTGGATCGGCTCCGTGTTTCTGTCTCGGCCATTCCACGTGGCCAAGCCATCCAGGTATTTACTTCTCGATCTTCTCATTGGTCTTTTCCATTCGATCTTGCCAGTTGTCACCAAGTTCTCCAAGTCATTTCTTCTCATAACATGCCCAAAAATTTTGACTGTCTATATCTAATGTCTCTAATCAATTTACGATCTTCATTTGTTTCTTAAAGGTCTTGTTCATTGGTTTTTCTGTCTGTCCATGGTATTCTTTGCATTTTCCGCAGAAACCACATTTCCACAGCCATCAGATGTTTTTCAGCTTGACTGCTCATTGTCCACGCTTCACATCCATACAAAAGTACAGGTTCTATGTAGCACTTCAACACTCTTTTTCTCGTTTCAATTGATATCTTTTTATTGGTCAGTATGTTTTTCATCTTGCAAAAGGCTACCTTCGCAATGGCAATTCTTGTTCTAATCTCTTCAAGGCATCTCCCATCAGATGTTATGACTGTTCCGAGATAACTGTACCGATTAACTTGCTTAAGAATATGCCCATTTACTCGTATATCACATTGTGGTATTTCCTTCTTCCCAGTGACGACCATAATCTGTGTCTTCTTACTATTCAATTCTAACCCTAGTTGTTCACTGTGTGCAACAACCGCATCTACTAAATGTTGCAGGTCCTGTTCATTGTCTGCAATCAAGACTGTATCATCTGCATATCTAATGTTATTGATGTATCTTCCCCCAATGTTGATTCCTTCCATATCTTCTATATTTCTGAAAATATTTTCACTGTACAGGGAAAAAAGATCTGGAGACATTACACATCCCTGTCTCACACCTCTTTTAATAGGCTGATATTGACCTACATCATTATCAATTCTGATGGCAGCTTGTTGTTTCCAATATATGTTTTTTACAAGTCTAAGGTCTTTTCCATCAATTTGTAGATCTTCAAGCATCCTTATCATGTCAACATGTCTCACTTTATCGAAAGCCTTTGTGTAGTCAATAAAGCAAAGATATAGATCTTTGTTTACTTCTATAGAACGTTCAATTACTGCTCTCAGTATATACACAGCATTTACTGTACCCTTGCCTTCTACAAACCCACATTGTTCTTCTCCTATTTCGGGTTGTATTTTCTTCCTAACTCTGCCTGATAATTCTCAGCAAAATCTTCGTGATGTGACTCATTATACCAACCGTTCGATGTTGATCACATTCTAGATCTCCTGGTTTCTTCGGGATTGCAATAAATATAGAATTACATAATTCAGGAGGTATATCTTCAGTATCGTATATTGCTTCCAACAGTCTGGTAACTTGCTCTATTCCATATTTTTCTAAGGCATTGATAATTTCTGTTGTGATGTTATCTGTTATCTATCTGGGGTCTTTCCAGTTTTCATAATTTCCATCTTCAAAATTGATGGTCCTTCATTATTATTCCGATGATCATATTGTTCTTCTCTTGTATCATCATAAAGGTCTTTCACATAATCTGACCACGCATGTAAAATCTGATCTTTTTCTATTATGAATTTGCCATCTTTGGTTTTTAGGCAACTCGTTGATGTGTGTGTTCTTTTGTAAGTGATGTCATTAATTCTTTTGTGCATGAATTTGGTATCCTGTGTGTTGTGTTGGTTTTCAATTTCCTTGCAATTTTCCTCAAGCCATGTTTCTTTTGCCTCTTTGCATAGCTTCCTAATTTTCCTGTGAATCTCTTCATATTCTCCCTTGTTATTTTTGTTATTTCTTCTTATTTCCATTAGTTTTAAGATTTCTTCCGTCATTCGTTTCTTGCGTCCTATTTTTGGGATGGTTGTTTCTGCAGCTTGTTTGACTGATTTCTTTTGTATTTCCCATTGGTCGCTGACACCCTAAAATAATATTTCCATATCAGACAATGCATCATATCTGTTCTTTACCTCTATGTTGAACATGTATGGGCATGATTATATTAATCACATAAATGTATACTTAATATGTGTGGGCATGATTATGTTAATCACATAAATGTACACTTAATATGTGTGGACATGATTATATTAATCACATAAATGTACACTTAATATGTGTGGGCATGATTATATTAATCACATAAATGTACACTTAACACGTGTGAGCATGATTATGTTAATCACATAAATGTACACTTAATATGTGTGGGCATGATTATATTAATCACATAAATGTACACTTAATATGTGTGGGCATGATTATATTAATCACATAAATGTACACTTAACATGTGTGAGCATGATTATGTTAATAACATAAATATACACTTAATATGTGTGGGCATGATTATATTAGGCACATAAATGTACACTTAATATGTGTGGGCATGATTATATTAATCACATAAATGTACACTTAATATGTGTGGGCATGATTATATTAATCACATAAATGTACACTTAATATGTGTGGGCATGATTATATTAATCACATAAATGTACACTTAATATGTGTGGGCATGATTATATTAATCACATAAATGTACACTTAATATGTGTGGGCATGATTATATTAATCACATAAATGTACACTTAATATGTGTGGGCATGATTATATTAAGCACATAAATATACACTTAATATGTGTGAGCATGATTATATTAATCACATAATTATACACTTAATATGTGTGGGCATGATTGTGTCAGAGACATAAATGTACACTTTAACTTATTATTGTATATTTTCTCTGTTGGCGTACTCACTGAAGTGTCTACATAATACCACTGTATCATCAATGTTTAGTGTAGCTGTAATTCATGCACAGTTTATAATTTATACTACTGTATCATCGATGTTTTTATAGCTGTAAATCCTTGCAAACAAAGTTTTATCTTTTATATCACCGTGTCATCAATAGTTGTAATCCACAGAAACAAAGTTTATCAGTTATATCACTGTATGTTCAATATTTAGTGTAGTTGCAGTCCATACAAACAAAATTTATATTTTATATCACTGTATTATCAATGTTCAGTGTAGTTGTAATCCATGAACACAATAAGTTTATCATTTATGTCACTGTATCATCAAGGCTTAGTGTAATTGTAATCCATGAACACAATAAGTTCATCATTTATACCACAGTATCATCAATGCTTAGTGTAATTGTAATCCATGCACACATTTTATAGTGTATTTCACTGATTCATGATTGCAGACAACTGTACCATGAATATCACTGTATCATCAATGTTTATTGTAGTTGTGGTGCATGCACACAATAAGTTTATCATTTAAAACACTGTATCAATGTTTATTACAGTTGTGGTGCATGCACACAAGCAAGTTTACTGTATATTATTGACATGGGGGGATGTGTTGTAGCTCCCCCTTCCCTCTTCAAGCTCAGAAACCAGCACAGTCTGCAAGACTGACACTGGATCTTCACTTCTGTGGAGAGACTCGGTGATCCTCGTATTACTGGACAAACTGAAACCCAGTCTGCGGAGAGACTCGGTGATCCTCATATTACTGGACAAACTGAAACCCAGTCTGCGGAGAGACTCGGTGATCCTCATATTACTGGACAAACTGAAACCCAGTCTGCGGAGAGACTCGGTGATCCTCATATTACTGGACAAACTGAAACCCAGTCTGCGGAGAGACTCGGTGATCCTCATATTACTGGACAAACTGACACCCAGTCTGTGGAGAGACTCGGTGATCCTCATATTACTGGACAAACTGAAACCCAGTCTGTAGAGAGACTCGGTGATCCTCATATTACTGGGCAAACTGAAACCCAGTCTGTGGAGAGACTCGGTGATCCTCGGAATACTGGACAAACTGAAACCCAGTCTGTGGAGAGACTCGGTGATCCTCATATTACTGGACAAACTGACACCCAGTCTGCGGAGAGACTCGGTGATCCTCATATTACTGGACAAACTGAAACCCAGTCTGTGGAGAGACTCGGTGATCCTCATATTACTGGGCAAACTGAAGTTCAGTCTGTGGAGAGACTCGGTGATCCTCATATTACTGGACAAACTGAAACCCAGTCTGTGGAGAGACCCGGTGATCCTCATATTACTGGACAAACTGAAACCCAGTCTGTGGAGAGACCCGGTGATCCTCATATTACTGGACAAACTGAAACCCAGTCTGTGGAGAGACCCGGTGATCCTCATATTACTGGACAAACTGAAACCCAGTCTGTGGAGAGACTCGGTGATCCTCATATTACTGGACAAACTGACATCCAGTCTGTGGAGAGACTCGGTGATCCTCATATTACTGGACAAACTGACATCCAGTCTGTGGAGAGACTCGGTGATCCTCATATTACTGGACAAACTGACATCCAGTCTGTGGAGAGACTCGGTGATCCTCATATTACTGGACAAACTGAAACCCAGTCTGTGGAGAGACTCGGTGATCCTCATATTACTGGACAAACTGAAACCCAGTCTGTGGAGAGACTCGGTGATCCTCATATTACTAGACAAACTGAAACCCAGTCTGTGGAGAGACCCGGTGATCCTCATATTACTAGACAAACTGAAACCCAGTCTGTGGAGAGACCCGGTGATCCTCATATTACTAGACAAACTGAAACCCAGTCTGTGGAGAGACTCGGTGATCCTCATATTACTGGACAAACTGAAGTCCAGTCTGTGGAGAGACCCTGTGATCCTCATATTACTGGACAAACTGAAGTCCAGTCTGTGGAGAGACTCGGTGATCCTCATATTACTGGACAAACTGAAACCCAGTCTGCGGAGAGACTCGGTGATCCTCATATTACTGGACAAACTGAAACCCAGTCTGTGGAGAGACTCGGTGATCCTCATATTACTGGACAAACTGACACCCAGTCTGCGGAGAGACTCGGTGATCCTCATATTACTGGACAAACTGAAACCCAGTCTGTGGAGAGACTCGGTGATCCTCATATTACTGGGCAAACTGAAGTTT